>PVJC01007691.1:0-50688 GCA_004026665.1 Murina feae | reverse complement strand
TCTCTGTCCCTCTCCCTTCCCCTCTGTAAAAAAATCAGTAATACACACACACACACACACACACACACACACACTCTAGTGGGCCAGTGCATGAAATTCGTGCACATTAAAAGGGGATTAATTAGAGGAAATATTTTAATATTGCTATTTGCCCTTTCTCTATAATAGAAGTGTCAGAGATTAAAGAAAATTAGTAAAAGGTATATGAAAATCTTCCTCCTGTCAGAGTCTGCAGTGCACCATGGAACCCAGAATTAAGTCTTCAACCACCCACGTGCACCTCAGAATTGCTCGAGACCCAAACCTGGACGGCCCCCCTTCATTGGGCTAGATCCATACCCAGCCAGTCCCACCCTGTCAAGCCCTGCCAGGTTGGGGGGGGTGCAGCCTCAGGTCCCCTGTGGGCCAGGGCAGGGGAGCACAGCCTGAGGTCCCCCATCAAGCCCTGCTGGGTGGAGGGAGTGGCCTGTGATCCCCCAGCCTGGCGCCAGGGCACGGGGCACAGCCTGGGGTCCCCTGGCCTGGTGCTGGGGTGGGGGGCATGGCCTGAGGTCCCCTGGCCCAGCATCAGGGCGGAGGGCACACCTTGAGGGCCCCCATCAAGTCCCACTTGATGGGGGCACAGCCTCAGGTCCCCTGGCCTGGGGCCAGGACGAGGGGCATGGCCTGAGGTCCCCCGGCCTGGCACCAGGGAAGAGGGTGCAGCCTGAGTTCCTCTGGCCCGGTGCCAGGGCGGGGGGAGCAGCCTCAGGTCTCCTGTCAAGCCCTGCAGGTGGAAGGCATGACCTGAGGTCCCCTGTCAAGCCCCATGCAGGAGGTGGGTGGGCGCGCAGCCTCAGGTCCCTGCTGATTGCTCCTTAAGGTTCGTTATGGGAACTTAGCCTCAGCTGTGGGTGCAAATGGACTGGAGTGATGGGCAATTAGCATATTCCCTCTTTATTATATAGGATTTTTTTAAAAAATAAAGGAATTGATGCTATTTAGCCCAGCCCCTAAATATTGGATCATCTTTCACTCTGTTTCCTCTCAGTCTATGTCAAATTTATCAATGTCTCTGTTATCTATTGGGTTTTCTTTGAAATTGCGGTTGAGATTTAGCATCTCGATGCCTCCAAACCTTGTTGAAGGCACCGTCAGCTCTTACATGACCTACTGCAATAGGGTCCCTCCCCCTCCCCCTATCCCCCGCTGCAGCCGTGCCCTGACTCCACTCCGGGTGCCTCAGAGTCTGTCTTTCCTCCTCAAAGCAGCCAGAGTGATACTGTCAATCCACTGCTCAAAACGAACACAAATTTGTAATAAACAAATAAATAAATAAAATCAGTAAAAAGATGGTATATATTTTTAGTGAATAGTATGTCACACTTTGTTTTACTTGAAATCATCACACCTAAGTGGGCACATGTTAGCTTTGCTATTATTATTATTTACTTTCATCTGATTGTTCTTGTGCAAAAGAAATAGACATTTGTGGCATGTAGAGAGTATGTACTTGCAACTCTTTCTTCACTATTAAAACTTTTGGAACCTCAAATCTTAGATATATGTCAGATTTGGAAGCCCACCTTTTCCCATCCCATTCTATTTTGCTCAAATACCCAAAATATTAAAGGTTAGCATGTACTTTCAATAAATTAGAGTATAATAGTAGAGAAACACAATGAAAAATAAAATTAATTGCATTTTAAAGCTTGCTGCTTACAGTCTTTGAAGATACGGGCACAGAAGAAAACACTGGATATTGTTTTGCATAAACACTGTATCTGTTTAGCCAAGTGACAAAAAAAAAAAATAAAGTTGGTATTAGAGTGCTATGTGAGCAGCTAATATAAAGAGCTTAAAGTTCCTAAGTTCTGCAATAAAATGTATAAAACGTTTAGTCTATAGGTTTGGAGCAGGGAAATGGGCATTTAAAAAATTGCTAAATTTTATCTTCACCAAAAGCTATGAAGAAATCGAATCCATTTTGTTTCAGAGTAACTGTGAGATGAAGTTACTGGCTTCAAGGGGAAATTAAATCCCCCTTTCTAATAGCAATTTGGTATCTATTTCTGTTAATAGGCTCTCCTACGCCTCTTACTTTACTGGTGCAACTTTAATAAATAAAAGTTCATGAGTTGAAGGAGATTGCACAGGCTGTTACCTTTTTAAAAGGGAAGGTTGAATCATGTAGCTTAAGGCACCTAGCTTGCTAGACGGGGCTTAGCTTCAGATGCACCCGATCTGTGACGATGTTGTGCTTCATTATAGGATGTGGTATGAAAATTAAAGAGAAAATAACTTGAGGATGGAAAACACTAGCTGTCATTTATTGAATACCTAGTAGGCAATAGCTCTGATAACAGGTCCTTTATGGAAAGTGCCTTTAACTGAATCACCACTTACTATTTCTATGTATATCATGATTTAGAAAAGAAGAACCTGTGGCAAGGAAAGTTTTTGAGGGTTTCTCAATTTCAACGAGTCAGATCAAGTGAGGTGCAGGTCGCACTTGGCCCCGTTCTGTGCCCGAGTCACTAAACGAGTCCTACTTGTATTTCCGGACACTCTCATTAACCTTTGTTGGACACAGACGGTTTTACTTTTGCACTAAAATAGCCATGGATAAAAGTCAAGGTCTGAGAAAAAGATTGTATCAGATGCCAAACATTTAAATAAAAGTGAAAAATGTAGTATACCATGTGAAAAATTTATCACTATTATATATTATTCCCAGATGTTTCCAAGTTAAGGTGGAAAATAACTCCTTACACAGCCTTGAATTTATGAGGAATGCGATTTTCTTTTTCCGTGCACCTCTCTGCAGCCAGGGGATCCTGGGCTATATCTTTAACCCACATCTTCCTTCTGTTTCGGTCCACAGCAAAGACATAAATGTCTCCTTGCCCTGGACCTTGGTTCAGGGATGTATCTCTTGCATTAATCCATTTGCTGCTTTGAGTAAGTACTTGACTCCTGAGGCAAGAGCAGACAAGTCCCATGCTTTAATTAGTCTATTATGTGCTGAACAACACAGGGAAGAACCCTGTGCCCCATTCAATTAGGATTTAGATTGGTGGGTAAATGTTCATGTGGTGAGTGACAGAAAATACTCTCCTGGTAACAACACTGGATTGGGCATTGGGGAGTCTGGGTTTGCTGTCACTTGCTGTGTCAGTCTTGGTTCATGTTGACTTGTATCTGGGGCTTGTCTGCATGCCAGGCTAATGCAACTCAAGTGACTTTTCACATATGTAAACTTTAAATATGTTATAGTAAAGTGACGATCCTTACAACTATCACAATAGAGGATGTGTTTTATTGGCATATATATTTTACTCAAGAAGCTCTAAAAAATATGAGGTATTCTTGTTTAACATAATCAATATACTATGCTAATCTTTTAAGAATCAACTTCACAAAGGTGACCATTCCACCTTGCAATTATGATCAGGTAAAAATTATGAGAAGATTTACCATGGAAAGGAGAGAAATGAAAGAAAGAAAGAAAAATTACTTTGAGGCCATTACATGAAATTCCAAGAAATCAAACAATAATTCAATGGCATAAACATATTAGAGTATTTCCCATGTTGTTTGTTGAACACCCACATCAGAATCTCTTGGGGTTTTTGGAAGAAAAGTATGAGTCAAAATATGGATTCCAAGGTCCCACTTCTGAGACATTTCACTAAGATCTCTGGAGATGGGATGTAGATTATCCTTATGGTCTCTAATGTTTGACTGTTAATGCATTTTGCTTTGAGATTAACCCACCTCAGTTCCATACTTTTCTGTATATTAATTGCACACATTTAGAAAACAGTAAGGGAAGGAATCTACACTAATAAAAGAGAAACATGCAAATTAACCTTCACTCCCTCACTCCACTACACCCACAAGCCAATCAGAGCGACTATGCAAATTATCCCAACAATGATGGTGTTTAATTTGCATACGCAGGCACAGAGTGAAGACTGAAGACGACTGAAGATGGTGGTGGTCATGGAGCTGGAGCGAGCAGGAGGCTTGGGTGGCTTCCAGCAATGGAGGAAGCCAAGCTTCCCACAGGCCCTGTACTCTGCTCAAGGAGTGGCTGGGGGCTGGGTCACTGGGGGCAAACCAGGCTTCCAGTCCACCCTGGGCTCCGCTGGAGGAGCTGGGGGAAAAAACCAAAAAGGAGGGGCTGGGAGCAGCCGAAGCGGAGAAGCCAAGCCTCACTGCCGCGGCCTGACCAAAGGCCTGGGTCCCGAGTGCCAGAGGAAAACTAGTGTCAGCAGCCAGAAGACGGAAGGCCTATTGCATGAATGTTTGTGCAATGGGCCACTAGTATATTATAAATAGGGAAAATATCATTGACTATCTTTTACATGTGAATTGCAAAACTTCATGATGATTGTAGTGAGACCGAAGTTTAGCTCTTGCTAGTCTCTCATACTTAAAAAAAAAGTAGTGAGCATCTAAGTGTACTGCCTACAAAGCATTTTAGTTTGATCTTGAAAAGTGTGATTACTTTATTGTTAGGTAAATAGAATTGAAATAAGACGCTGGCTCTGTAACACTGATGTATTATGCATGACTACATATTTCCTATGTAGTTTAACAAATACAGAGGAAAGAAGTAGTCTGGAGTCAGACAAAGGACACAGAGTCCCTCTTAGTCTTAGTTGCTTTCGCTGTAAAACAGAACCATTAATACCAGCTTGAGAGTTTTGTAAATGTTAACTAAAACGGTATATGTAAAACTCCTAACCTAGTGCCAACCAATACCCAGCAGATATTCAATAATGACAGCTATCCTTACCCTATTATCCTTTGTATTTAATGATGACATTACTGAGATAACTTCATCCACGATGCACACAAGTAGGCATTCCTGGATATCTAGCAATAGTGACTGGATCACGCTGTCATGTGCATCACTAATTTGGTTTTCAGTAGTTCACAGATATTTAATCAAACCTATATATCCTATGCCAGGTTTCTGTGAGTCTTTCTCCTACCTTGATTTCCCCATATTCATATCACATTTCTCATTGTCATATTTTACGACATTTTACATCAGAGCTGAACAAACTTTCATGTCAGAACTGTGTGTTTTGTGCTAGAATCACCCACACGGTTAAAAAATTGTTTGGGTTATCTGATTCTATTTCTTCTTAGCATTTTTAAAATGTTAAGCCTACGATTTCATTATTGATCTTTATCTTGCTGCAGTTATTATTTGAATGACTTGCAGGTGAGTGCTAACAGCAGTGCTTAGAAACAAGAATATGATGTTTATAGTGTGCTGATGACTCATACACATATGTGTATACAATAAAATCTCATTTATCAGGCCAGCCAGAGTTGTTCAGTGGTTGAGCATTAACCTATGAACCAAAAGTTCATGGTTCAATTCCCTGTCAGGGTATATGCCCAGGTTGCATGTTTCATCCCCAGTAGGGAATGTGCAGGAGGCAACTGATCAATGATTCTCCCTCATTATTTATGTTTCTATATGTATATGTATGTATGTATGTGTGTGTGTATGTGTGTGTGTGTAGATATATATATATCTCCCTTCCTCTCTGAAATCAATAAAGTGACCTGGAGAATATTATGCTAAGTGAAATAAGCCAGACAGAGAAAGTCAAATATCACATGATCTCACTCATGTGGAATCTAATGAACAAAATAAACTGTTGAACAAAATAGATCCAGAGACATAAAAGCATGGAACAGAGGGAAGGCATGGGTGTATAGAGATCAATGAAGAACTGGTATGCATATATGGGTAACCCCTGGACACAGACAATAGGGTGGTGAAGGCCTGGAGCAGGGGCAAGGCAGGCTATAAGGGATTATGGGACAAAAAAGGGGACCTATGTAATATTTTAAACAATAAAGATTTTTAAATATATATATTTATATGTATGTGTGTGTATGTATATATGTACGTGTGTGTGTGTATATATATATATATATATATATATATATATGTATATATATGTATATATATATCTTTAATCAAAAAACAACATTCAATTTAGGAATGTTCTCTTAAGTCATGTACAAGGACCAAGAATATTTTCCATCTGCGCTCTCTCTGATTGCTTTTTTTTTTTTTTTAAACTGGGGAGAAGTTCAATCAGTAAGAGGTATACATAGGCAATAGTTTAAATCAAGTTTCTCAACTGAAGCAGGGGATTTCCCAGGGGTGAGGACGGCGGAGCCCCTAGCTCTGGACGCTTGCATGCACGACTCCGGAGACCAGGTTCAGGGACGCAGGTCTAACTTTATTGAGGAAGTACAGGTATTTATAGGTGGAGGTGGCCAATCATGGAACACCATCTTGGGGGAGCCAATGAAAGGTCAGGGTACTGTGTAGGCGGCTCTGGGGAGGGGCTCAGGCGGGCGTTGCCATCTCCCTGGTGTGCCAGAAAGATCTGAAATGCTGGAGTAAGCCCACAGCATGCATCAGCCTCTGCACCGAGACAAAACCTCCTATGCTCTACCTACACTCAACCATGAGGAATGAAACAAAAGGGATTTTAAAATGTACTTTTTGGTCAATGAAAGAATACAAAAAACTAAAATGAACTATCTTGAATCATGTTTCATGCCCCCTCTATCATTTCATTAACAATGTAAAGAAAAATTTCAAAAAATTTTCAATAGTAGATTGAAGTTTTAGTTATGCATAGTGTAAATAGTTATTCATATAAAATATCAATCGTTGGAGTCTTGGTATTTATTATCAAACATCCACCATCTGGAAGATGCCAGGATTAATTCATATTAAATCAATTTTCAGATGAAAGAAGGCAATTCAAGTATTTAATAAAAGCTGACATGATCCCAACTCAGGATTTGTCCTAACAATCACAGTATTTCTGAAATATTCTAATTAAATGTGTGTCTGCATAAATCCTTCTAAAGGAAGGACATACAAATGTTATTTTTATTCTATTTGGAGATACTAAGGGTTTTAATGGAAGTGCCAATTTTCTGTAGCCTTAGCTTAGAATTGCAGTTTGTGGTTAAAATGTGTCTCATTTAAAATAGACTCTTTCAAGTTCACTGGAGGCGGGGGGGCGTGGGTGGCAGAGGGGAGGGAAGGAAGGGAGGTTCCGGGTGTGTTTATGGGGTGAGGGTTGGCAGGGGGGGGAGAGTCTGTTCTATTCTGTTTGAAAACATTAACATATATTTTCCAATTTAAAGAAACTGATTTTTGAAACCTAATTCAGGTAGGCAAAATATAAGAATTTAAAAGTGGAAACCAATTATCTCTAACTTGTACACTTTGTTGAAGAGGTATTAAATTAGAAAAACTTTGAGCTTCAGAAGGCACATTTAGGCTTCCTGTTGACAATACATGCAAAACAAAAATAATTTAAAAATGAAAATCTTGACACGTTAATCAGGTCTCCTTCACAATTAAGGGCTTATATACACACAAAACTAGACTCGTTCCTAGTCATTAATAATATCCTTCAGTCTGTGGACCCCTCACCCCCTACCCCCTGGTTTATTACCAAATATAATTCCACTAACACAAAATTCTGTCACTAGGTGGCTCTGTTTAGCTTTTTAAAAACAGTCTTCTATGAAAATCTGCTCTGGAAGCATTTCTGTTTTCATATTTCATCTCATTTTTTTTGCCTTTGTAATACGTACAGTCTGTGTAGCTTAGTTGCAAACCATTAGCTGTATGAAATTCGAGCCTGTGTGCAATGTGCTGCCAACTCCTCTCTCTAGTCAACGAATAATGAAAGGTGACAGATGACAATTCTACAGGACTATGATTACTGGCCGGATGCCATTGCTCAATGTCCGGATCCTTTGCAAAACCATTACCAATCTTATTTTATCATTCAGAGCTCCATTTGAGCACCAAGTATAGTTTCTGTAGTGAGAGAAATCCCAAGGAAGTCATGAGGAGAGGGATGGATTTATTTTTAAGTTCATGATTAATTCTTTATCTGAGAAAAATGGTGTGAGCTAGTGGGAAATGCCTCAGACTCAGAGATGAAACAATTGAAATCTAGTTTAGGTTTTTTTACAGGTAATTCTAAATCACCTTTGGTCCCCAAATCTGTTTCCTCATCCATAAAGTTGAAGGGATGGACTAGATGATATTTGTAATCTCTTCTAACTTTTCCCTAAATGGGTGATATGCCTAAAGGGATTCCTTAAGCAAAAGTGGCCTTGTATGTAAATATTACTTGCTTTCCAAGATTTTAAACTCCCAAGGAAGAAGTGTCATAGATTGTAGCCCCAGTGCCCCAAACAGTGCCTGGCACATAGAAGAAATTCAACATATATAGTTAAATGAATAAACAAACTGCACAGGAGTACTGAGTGAAGATTACTGGCCAGTGTTGACTCTTCACACTCCAAACTCTATCTTACTCTCTCTGACTGGACATCAGTTTCTACCTTTAAAGTTACAGGTGCCCATTGATGAAGGCAAGTCACCTTAGCATGCATTCTCTATGAACATTGTTGTGTTATTTACATTCAATAGCTATTGTTGTAGATTCTTTACAGGAAAAGCCCACCTGTAGCAGTGAATTTAAAGTCCTGGAGCATGACAGTGATATCATTGGCTAGAGACACTGCTTTAATTGGCTGGCTCTGAAGATGTTGGGCCCAGGACCAAGGCAAGGTTCTATGAAACAAAAGCCTAAATGAAGGTGAGTTGTTGAGAGAAGGGTTGAAACTTGGTACAGAAGTGAAAAGATGCTTAATGAATTTTAATAGAAGGGTCAAATAAGGCATAGATACATGCAAAATATTCAGCATCCACAGGAAAAATACCATTGTTAAAATACCACTTTTTGAGGAGTGTAAGAATCTTGAGAGCAGGCATTTAGGGCTAACTTGAGCCAAATCCCTAATTCAGAAACCACATGATGGGGACTTATGGATAACAGTAACATGAGGATGTAAGAATCTTCAAACTCAGTATAGAAAGATCAGCGTACCAGTTACAACATAATAATTTAAAAAATTTATACAGGAAATTAAAATGCTATGAAATGTGGTTCTGACATTTTTCAATTATGTCCAGCTCTCAGTTATTAGCTATTTGGAAAGGGAAATATTTATGTAACATTGCAACATTCCATTTGATCTTTTTCTGGGCTCCTCTGAGTTCTACTATGCTACAGAGAATTGGAATGGTTTTACCCTATTTGGTTTTTTTGTAGGAAGGAAAAAAATTTCAACCCCGTTGCACAGATGCTTTTTTTGAAAATGCTATATATATATTGAAAACACTATTTAAATGCCTCTGGAGAGAATTCACTGGGGAACAATGCTCCTTGCAATGCAGGTCATAGTGGGAGTGCCACAAAAGGTATTGTTAAGGTCATTGCTACTTTTTTTTTCAATGGGGAAAATATTCATACTTTGACAGAATTCTTAGAACTTTGCCTAAATATTCTCAATGTAAAGCATTTGGGACATTTTAAGCCTGTGTCAAGCAAGTGTCTTGGCTCATGACTTCTTTTGTTATGACTAAAATGCTTTGCTATGGTTAGAGAGGATAGAACAGAAGGCATTCCCCTCCTTAATGATGAGGGAAAAATGTGTTTGTCCTATCTGTAAATCTGTGATGTCCATCTGCAGCAAAACAGAAATGATATGTTTTCTGTAATGTTAATGTGGAGCATAAAATTATGTGTATGTAAAGTTTAAATGTGACACAAGGAGAGGAAGGATATGATGTGGACAAGTAGAATTTTAACTTTGTTTCCTTGGGGCTATGAATCATTTTCTACTTGGATTTCTGTTATTTCTCAGCCTTCCCATTGCTCCGTTATGGACAACCATCTCATGCACTTGTTGTGATGCGATGGGTTTGAAATAATTGGAAGAGTGGAGATAATCTAGGGTTTTAAATTTACGTGTGGTGTGGATAGGTTCACATGACGGAAGGCAAGGAGGAGCTATGTAGTCCAGACTCTACGGTAGGCCCTTGGTAAAGGGCAGCGGTAAATGAGTCCCTGGATTTATTATATGCTTCAGTGTAGTTCATCCAGGCAGGGAACCTTATTAAGGATGTCTTTTTCTCTCTCATTCACACGCCTCATGTTGGTAACCCAGCCAGAGTGACAGTGGTTATGCAATTCTCTAAGCAAGGCTTTGGGCCTTTGGTACCCTGGCATCTTTTACCATCTTTACCATCCCCAACTTCCTGAAATGGAACCTACTTTTGCCTATGTATGTTGATCTCTTTAATATCTCTAATATATTATAGAGTTTTCATCAATAATACTTTTGACTACAAACAAAGCTTTATGTATTTCTTATACACATATTTGCTATAATTATATGAAAAATGACAAATATCTTACCATAAAAACTGTTAGATTTTATTTTTTATATTGAGAGATTTATTTGAAACAGCATACTGTGAGGGAAAAGGCAGTGGACTGGGAGACAGGAAAGGCAGATTCTAGCCTGGTCATTGTTATGATCAGCAGGACCACTTTCACTTTAATAACTCAAGTTCTCTCCTGGACTAGTTGAACTCTATGAAATGTGATCATACAGGCTCTTCTGCCTGGGACATTCCCAGTTGACACCTGTTATTCCAAAGTAATTATTAATAGCACCCTTTTCACTCTCAAAAGTGTCCTGGTTTGGATGATAAATTATATGGTTACTTTATCTCTAAAGGTCCTTTCAACTAGGGTATTCTTTGATGATACCAAGGGATGAGATGTGGAATCAAATGTCTGAGAGCAAGTCATTGAAATTCTAGTCTTTTATTTTGAGCAGTGGTGAGAGATGAAGGTATTGAGCTTGATATATGGCCCAGATCATGAAGGTGTTTATATTCAAAGACTTTTTAATTTTATCCTGAAGCCTATGTGGAAGCATTTTAATCAGGGAAGAACCCAAGATATCACTTTGGCTGCATTTTAGAAAATGGATTTTAAGAGACTCTTGCTGGAAATAGCAATTATGCTAAGAGGTTATTACAATAATTCCATTAAGAGGTGATGGACATCTTAACCAAGTTTATGACAGTGGAAGAGAGAAAAATACTAATTAAAGAGACATTCAGGTGGCAACATGTATAAGATATAATAACTGATTATGGGAGAGGCTAGAGTGTAGGATGACTTCCCTCATGATCCCATTCATTTCTTATATCATTGAATAGATAATGATACCATTTATGGAAGGGGAGAGCATACTGAAGAAATGATAGGCTCATTACTCAACTTGTGGAGTTAGTACATTTGTGGGACATATAAACAGAAATATCCAGTAGACTGGATCTAGGACAAGAACATTAGGATATTGTGTTCTGGTCTGGTGATGTAAATTTGGGAGTGATTAGCACATTCAAAACTCTAAGAAAGATCCAGGGTACTATAAAGAGAGACAAACTGAACCAATGAAATAACTGGCAGTTCATAGCAATATAAGGAAGAGCAAATAAGAAAAAACATTTTAAAAAATCAACAAATTACCAAGTGCTAGCAAAGATGTGGAGGAAAAGGAACCCTCATGCACTGCGGGGGGATTGCAAATTGGTACAGCTACTTTAAAAATTAGTATGGAGATTCCTCAAAATATAAAAATAGAGCCACCAATAATGACCCAACAATACCATTTGAGTATTTATTAGAAGGAAACAAAAACACTAATTTGTAAAGATATGCACCATTAGGGTTCATTGTAGCATTATTTACAACCAGAGGCCCGGTGCATGAATTTGTGCACTGGTGGGGTCCTGAAGAGGGTGGAGGGAAGGGTGGGATGCAATCGGCTTTCTGGGCAGGCAGTGGGACGCCCTTGCTGGCCCCAGGATCCAGATCCATCCTCCTGACATTCGCAGTGGTTGTCAGGAGCCACCTGGTGGCCGCTTTTATATTATTTCTTCTTTGTGGAGTGTCTAGGAGGGGAAGCGGACACCATGTCTGAGGCACTGGTCAGTCAGTGCCTGACCCATTCTGTGGAGAGTAGATCTTCAGGACTACTAAGGGAGGGAGTGGCTGCAGCTGGGCTGGGGGGGGAGGGGGCGCCAGAACAGGTCATTCAGCTGAGTGGAGCCTCTGCTGTGGGAGCACACTGACCACCAGGGGGAAGCTCTTGTGTTGAGCATCTGCCCCCTGGTGGTCAGAGCACATCATAGCAACCAGTCATTCTGGTTGTTCAGTCATAATGGTTGCTTAGGCTTTTTTATATATAGATAGCCAAGATATGGAAGCAACCTAGATACCCATCAACAGATAGATAGATAGATAAATAAATAAATACAATGAATATTACTCAGCAATAAAAAGATGAAATCTTGCCATTTATGACAACATGGTTGGACCTTGAGGGTATTGTGCTAAGTGAAATAAGTCAGACAGACATAGACAAATACTATATGGTTTCACTTATATGTGGAATCTGAACAAAAAAATAGACAAACAGAACAAAAACAGATACAGACCTATATATACAGTGCATAAGCTGATAATTGCCAAAGGGTAGGGTTTATGGGGGTTAGGTAAAAAGAAAAAAAAAAGAAAAAAAATAGTGAAATAAAATCAATATGGTTCCTAACTAGTCTTTATTATTTTTATTTTTTAAAATTTACTTAGAGAGAAATAAGAGAGGGAAAGAGAGAGAGAAAGATCACTTTGTTATTCCACTTATTATTCATTCATTGGTTGATTCTTGTATATGCCCTGACTGGGAATTGAACCTGCAACCTTGGTGTATCAGGAAAACGATCTAACCAATTGAACTACCCAACCAAGGCTCTAATCAGGCTTTTTTTAAAAAAAATATATATTTTTACTAGAGGCCTGGTGCATGAAATTCATGCACAGGTAGGGTCCCTAGGCCTGGCCAGCGATCAGGGCCAATCTGTGGGGTGACCATCAGGGCAATCTGGAGGTCTCTGCTGGCACCTGCCTTGGCTGGCCTGGGGCCTGCAGGTGGGAGGGAAGCTCCTGTGTTGAGTGTCTGCCCCCTAGTGGTCAGTGCATGTTATAGTGATGGGTCATTCTGCTGGTTGTTCTGCTGTTTGGTTGATTTGCATAGTAGGCTTTTATTATATAGGATTGATTTCTGAGAGGAAGGGTGAGGGTGAGAGAGAGAGAAACATCCATGATGAGAGAGAGAATCATTGATTGGCTGCTCCCTGCACACCTCCAGGGGATTGAGCCTGCAACTGGGGCATGTGCCCTGACCAGGAATTGAAATGTGACCTCCTGATTCATAGGTTGATGCTCAGTCACTGAGCCACCCCAGCTGGGCTCTAACCAGTCTTTAATAAAGAGAGAGCAAGAGTGACCTGAAGGAGAGACTGATATGGAGCTACCAGAGAAGCAGAAAGAAAACCATTAGAGTCATATCAAATAACCCACAAAAGCAATTAAAGGTTTCTTTATAGAGCACATACACTATCATTTAGTATACTCAAATGTTTGTTCTCAGTATTCTTTCACATTTAAAAATTTTTGAGGAACTCAAATAATTTGTGGATTATAGCTATTGGTATTTATTACATTAGAAATAACATTTAAAATTACATTTATTATGTTATGTAACTCTAATAAGAGCAAATGTAATGAATGTTAATGAAAGACATGATGTTTATGAAAATAATTATATTTTGAAAAATGTTTTTTGTGAGATATATAACATTGTTTTATAAATATCTCTTTAATGTAGCTTCTCCCCTCTACTTTTGCATTTAATCTGTTGCAATATGTTGTTTGGGTTAGGGTATACGAAGAAAATATGGCTGCACACAGATATTTAGCTAGAAAAATGGAATATCTCATAGTCTTTTAAGATAATTGTGGATCTTATTTTGTTTTGATATTACATCAGAACTTGACTAGTGATAGTTTCCTGAAAGTTAGTTACAATGTGGAATCTAAAAGCATACCAATGAATGTTTTGAACGTATTGCAATAAAATCCATTGTTATATCTTGAACTTTAAATCTTTAACTCATGCATAGTTTTGCATCATCTCTTGTTAGTCATCTGGAAAATATTGGCTCACTGAATATGTAGTTTTCAAATGTTGACATAGTTCACTACATAATATTTTTAAATGATCAATATCACTGCTGTTCTTATCAGAAAAGCATTTAAGTATTGGGAATCTGTCAAATTCACAGTGGCAGGTACAATTTTTCCAATATTCTAATTTTCTCTCGAAAGCTCAAATTTTATCATTGGCAACACATTCTTTCAGTTGTTTTCATTGACAGGATAGGTCCACTACATTTATTTTTAACAAAATGTTCTCTGAATACTGCAATATGGTTTAATGGTTAGTTTTTGCAAATATAAATTGTGTTCCACAAATAAAGCAGCTAATTCAGAAGCTTACAATTCAATTGCACAAGTGCTATATCCTTTGATATCCAGCTGAATTGCTTAATGCACACTTTCCATTTAGTCATACAGACTATTAAAACACTGGTACTCAAGAGCTGAGATGTAATAGAAAGCAATTACTTTTTGCTGCTTCATCAAGGATATTTGGTGAAATTGTTGGATAGGACAATGCTCTCAAGGTCTGGGCCATTCTTGCTAAATGTTAAGGTTAGCACAGTATTTTGCAGGCCAGATGTAAAACACGTAAGTTAGACAGCAACCCAAGGATAAATGTAGCCAAATGCAATGAAGAAATCAACATGTAACTGACCAAATAGTGCATATAAGCTTCCCTTAAGGCAGACATAACTGTGGACATGAAGCCCTGTCTCCTTTACTTGCTATAGCAAATAAAACCACCTTGAGTCTACCAGGTCTCGTTCTTGAATAGAGCACCCCATGTATGTTGTATGTTGTAGTGAAGAATTGGTGATAGAGTGTGGACCTCTGCCTTGGCTTATAATAAGGTGCCAGGAATTTTACCACCATTGATTTTGCACAATCAATGCAAATGCCAGCAGAACATAAAGGGGCAATGACATCTCTGCGTTAATGTAAAAATGGTTTTGGTTTGGCATATGCCCATGAAGGGTCTTGGGCCTCCCAAGGTGCACAACCAGACACTGAGAATCACTGCTTTAACTAAACTTAGGGATAACTGCATCCACCATCCCATGCTGCAGAGAAGTTAAAGCAACAAACCAACCAACCCAGACAACCTAAAAACAAGACAAAAGCTTCACCAGATTTCGCATCAAGGAGCACAGGCGTAGTCTTTTTTTAAATTTTTAATATATTTTATTTGATTTTTTACAGAGAGGAAGGGAGAGGGATAGAGAGTTAGAAACATCGATCAGCTGCCTCCCACACACCCCCCCCCCCAACTGGGGATGTGCCCGCAACCAAGGTACATGCCCTTGACCAGAATCGAACCTGGGACCCTTCGGTCCACAGGCCAACGCTCTATCCACTGAGCCAAACTGGTTAGGGCGCACAGGTGTAGTCTTATTGAGAATAACTCTAGGGTTCAGGTTTCCAGGTTAATGTATTTTTGTTATGTATCCACCTATGTGAAATGATATAAAGGAAAAATATACTCTCACTTCAATGAATGTATTTTGTTCACCTCAAATAGAAACTCTTAAATGTAAGAAGTCATTAATTATGTCTGTCATCAAACCTGGGAGAGCATATCAAATTTCTCTGACGAGGAACTAAATGTCTTTTCGTTCTCTGAATTATGGATCTAGCATATAAAACAATTTGGCATGCCATTTATAACAACTCAGGGTAAAAAGCAAATCCCAAGAAACGGGTTGTCAGAAGCACCATAGTCACTGGCAGTCAAATGAAATGGTTCAATATATAAAGAAGTTACTACTTTAAAATGATTTGACTAAAAGGATATAAGATTATTTATTATTAGGGGCCTGGTGCACAAAAATTTGTGCACTGGGGAGGTCCCTCAGCCCAGCATGTGCCCTCTCGCAGTCTGGGATCCCTCAGGGGTTGTCCACCTGCTGGCGTGCCTGGCCAGCCTGGGTGAGGGGCTGATGGCTGTTCGCAGGCTGGCTAAGCTCCTCAGTGTGGACCCTCATCCCATAGGGGTGTGGCCAGCCTGGGTGAGGGGTTGAGGGCTGTTTTCAGGCTGCCCACAGCCCCTTCAGGTTTTGGGTCCCTACTGTGGCGCCTGGGCAGCCTGGGTGAGGAGCTGATGGGTGTTTTCAGGCTTCCCACAGCCCCTTCAGGTTTTGGGTCCCTATTGGGGTGCCTGAGCAGCCTGGGTGAGGAGCTAGGGGCGTTTTCAGGCTGCCCACAGTCCCTTCAGGGTTCGGGTCCCTACTGGGGTGCCTGGGCAGCCTGGGTGCAGGGCTGAGGGCCGTTTTCAGGCTTTCAGGCTGCCCACAGCTCCCATTGACCCAACGTCCCAGCAAGGCTGGCTGGAAGCAGGTTTCTGGGGTTTATTTATCTTCTGTAATTGATACACTGTTTCTTTAAGCTGAGGCTTAGGCAGGTATCGAAGCCTCCTGATGCTTCAGCTCTGTGGCTTCTATAATTGAAACAATGTTGCCTTAGTAGAGGCCCAGCCGGCCTAGGCAGGCAGTTTCCTCCATCGCTGATGCAAAGGAAGCCTCCTGTTTACTTCAGCTCCATGGCTTCTATAATTGCAACTATGTTGCATGAGCAGAGAGAGGCCCAGCTGGCCTAGACAGACAGTTTACTCCTGGTGCAACAGAAGCCTCCTGTTTACTCTAGCTCCGTGACTGCTGGCCTCCATGTTGGCTAGGTTAATTTGCATACAGCCGCTCTGATTGGCTGGTGGCCGTGGCTTAGACGTCCCATAGAAACGGTCAATTTCAATATTACTCTTTTATTAGATAAGATACTGTAGGACAAATGTGCCCCTTAACAGAAGTAGTACATAGAAGGCAGACAGTGGTTAAGAAAGTGACATTTATGAGCATCTTCTCTGAGCCCTTCTCTGAGTCAGAAGTATTATTTATTTCATCTTACATAAGCCCTTTATGTCAGGTACCATTAACCCTTTATTAAAGATCATTAACCCTGTTTAAAACTATTCATTTTATCCAAAAACCCTGTCTAAAGCGGAATTTTATCTAAATTCAACAACTTACAAAGATAATGAGATTTTTCTCTGATGAATGTTACCTGAGTGAAATCAATTTCTTCATGAAGTATGATTTCTTCTTCACTCAAAATAGTTGTTTAGCTTTGGATTCTACATACAAAGGCAGTTATAATACTGGATTACACAGTTTCTATTATAAAGAACTTCTGCAAATGTAATTGTAAGGAGGCTGCAGCTAAGTAATCAGGTTACCTTTCCACCATCTCACAGGAGCTGAATAACTGAGCAGCTGCAGAAGCTAAGGGATCTGCAATGTCATGAGATATTTAGTAAAGACAAATGGGCTGTCCTCAGGTTAACATTTCTAGTATTCACTCAGAAAGTGATAGTATTCACTCAGAAAGTGATAGGTAGATATTATTCTACCTAATCAGCACTGACTATACTTGAGTATGCATATTACCACTTATATGTGAAGTATACAAGCTGTAGCTCATAACTATTATCTAAAATCTACCTGATTTACTTTAATTTTTGTTTGGCTTCAGATTGGATATCATGTTTCATTTCATTGTGGAACATTTCCCATCAGTGTTGAATAAATGCTGTTAGGGTTACATAAAATAAAAATTCAATGATTCTTGGCAGCCTTGACCCTCTGTTATTAGCTTTTATTATATCTAAAAATAACCCAGTTTACCTTTACTATCTCCAACAACAAAACTGTCATCTAGAAAATTATGATTTAGCTGTTTACATTAAACTATTGCTTTCAGATTCACTCTTCTCCTCCCCCAGCCCCTTGCATGAATCAGTATTTCCTTGAAGTTTGGCATATATGTGCTCTAAAATCCCTTTCCTGCATGGAACATTATGGCATTGATTTCTTTTTTTTTTTTTTTGAACCCCATTTCCAACTTTTCCTATCAGACCAACATCTTTTTGAAAACTGTGTTTATCTATATATACCCTTTCCATTCATTTACCTCTTAGCTAGGTCGTCTTTCCTATTCTATGTTTCAGCAAGACTATGAACACCCTACTCACTCTTCTGCAGCTAAAGTTTTTATGGCTACATTCTTATCTTCAAACTGATACACAACAGATACTAACAAATATATAGCACATCTGTGTGCAGAGGAATGTAGGACAAAGAAAGTGAGTGGAATTTCAGGCAGTTGCAGTGACCTGAAGCAGAGACAGAAAAGTGTGGGACAGATACAGAGACTAAGAGTTCATTTAACTTGATCACTTAATGTGATCAGAATGAGTATAATTATCCCCAAAGAGATCTTTTTTAACCCATGTGTTTCTTGTCCTTCTTCATTTACTTATGAAACATTCATAGACAATTAGTTACAGGGCATTTAGGTATTTAATCAAGCAGCACACAATTAAATGTTTTGATGATTTTATTCTCATACTGAAAAGTGAACCATCACCTACACATGCACCAAATAATTTCTTCCCAAAATATTTATTGGCTTTTCCTGGAGTATAAAGGAATCAAAATTGAAATGCCATAAATATATTATAGATGAAAAAAACATTAAATATATAAAAATACAGCAGAAACATTTGAGAAATCAATGCAGTTTATAAACTATATATGTTCTTGAGGTGACTTTGTCTCATTAAGAATGGAAGAAATACAAGTGCATTGAGCATTGTCCAAGCCCTAATTAAAACCCTGCTGAGAACTGAAATGTGGGCTTTACAACATTTAAATATTGTACACTGTGAGATTTTAGATGCAGTCAGTAAAAGGACTTGTAGGAAACACTTTCCAGAATAAAACCTTGATTGAGTTGAAATATTTTTTGTCAAAGGCAAGGATTAAAATAGCTGGTATTCTATTGGTGGGTAGAAATAAGAATTTAAAATAGAATATCAGTAAGTTTCTTTAATTTTTACATTTATGGCTACAACAATAAGTACAAGAAAATGAAACTAATACCAAATGCAGTGGCCATTTGTTACAAAAGAAAATGAAACAAAAATTATTTTATGTGAAGTTGCTCTTGAGGACTTCCCTTATTCATGAACTGTCATTTTAAATAAGGGACTGATTCCTTAAAGTGAAGAGAGTATAATTATTTAAGTCTTAGGACCCATAGCTAAATGCCAATCAGTCACGACAGATTTTCGGCTTTATTTAGACTGACATGTGATGATAATTTTTTTATTCTAATTTATGAGTCAAGAAGCTAACCAGAAGATGTTTTAGGTGTACAGCGCTAAATATTTTATTATAAAGGTCCAATGTTTTTCATAACAATTTTGGGCAAGGAAAGAAGCTATATTTTCTCACTAATGTGAAGAATGTTATTAGTGATTATAGACTTTGGGCTAATGGCACCAGATAATAACCATCAAAATTGAATTTAGCACTTCTCCATTTCATGCCCAATATGCCTGTGGAATTTTAAATCAAGGCTATAAAAGTTCTGAAATCATTTATCAGATGACTTAGCATGAAGAGTTAAGTAAAAAATATCATTTGCTGAATACTTATGAGCTATTCAAGTAGTATGCACAATATGATATTGCTAATCCTCAAAATAATCCTATCAGATAGGTACTGTGATTGAATTGAAACCCCAGTTAACACTAGTAGTACCAGATAAGGCTGGGATTCACATCTAGTCCTCTTTCAGGTTCACAGCCAAGATTCCCTACCCCTAATCTCATATTACTTTTCTAGGTTTGTTCTGTAATCTAAAACTACTAATATTTATAATGAAGTCTATTAAACTATTACCTATATTCACAATTGTCTAAGATGTATTTGTGTTAGAATTTGTCAATCACAAAAGGCATTTTTGATATTGAATGAAAAAGTAAATAGGAATTCATTTTTGCCCCCAAACAACAAAGAGCAATTGGATTACAAATTTCGTAAATATTGAAAGAGTGTCCTGCTTAATGGGCATTAGATATTTCTTTGATGTTTGTGTATGCATATCTGTCTGTGCCTGGGTAGGTAAATTTCAAATGTAGATAGGTAAACTTCAAAGATGTTGTTATATTGAAGATGATCATAGGTATAAGTCAAAATGACATCTTGGCTCCTAAGTAGGAAATAATTATGCAAAATATACTTGGAATTACTGACTAACTCGAGGCCCAGTGCACAAAATTCATGTACTGGGGGGGGAGGTTCCTCAGCCCAGCCTGCCCCCTCTCACATATTGGGAGCCCTCAGGGGGTGTCCTACTGACAGCTTAGGCCTGCTCCCTGTTCCCCTTGGAGAGTGGGCCTAAGCCTCAGTCTGGCCTCCCTTTGTGGGAGGTGACCAGGCTAATTAGGGGAAGCCACCAGCCTCATCACCCCGCTGCTGCAGCCACTGCCAGTCACCACAGCCACCAACGTGTTTTCATCAGCACAGACTCTAGTCCCTTCACCATGAAGAAATGACAACTTTCTTTAGGCATTTTCAAGATGTGTCTTTCATAGAATATGACATTTCTTTCTTTACTTCTTTTTTTATCCTCACCTGAGGATATATTTCCATTAATTTTTAGAGAATGTGGAAGAGAAGGGAAAAACAGAGAGAAACATCAAAGTGAGAGGAACACTTTGATTGGTTGCCTCTTGCATTAGCTCTGACCTGGGCCCTGGCTAGGGAGAAGCCTGCAACCTAGGTACATGCCCTTGGTCAGAATTGAACCCAGACCCTGCAGTCAGCAGGCTGAGGCATTATGCACTGAGCCAAACTGGCTAGGGCAGGATATGACATTTCTTAGCTCTCCATCAGTGGACCTTCATTTTTTTTTTTCTCCATGGAAAAACCCTAGATTGCCTTTAGGGATTCTTATTACCCAAGTTACTAAGAATATTACCAGTGGCATACAGGGTACTTAGCCAGTGAGCAGTAAGAAGAGGTGTTTCCTCTGTAGTTCACCGGCTACATCCCTGCCCAGGTCTGTAACCTCTGGCCGAGGATACAAGCCTGGGCAGGGAACCTCCAAACCCCTGTGATGGTCGGCTTCACAGAGCCCAGGCCTCTGTGATCACTGGCTCTGATTCTGTCCTCTGCCATCGCTGGCTCTGTCCTTGCCCCACTGGCAGCCTGT
Organism: Murina feae; assembly: GCA_004026665.1. NCBI lineage: Eukaryota > Metazoa > Chordata > Mammalia > Chiroptera > Vespertilionidae > Murina > Murina feae. The sequence continues at coordinate 29,653 of PVJC01007691.1, read as the reverse complement.
GGCCAGGGCAGCAGCCTGTGGCCAAGGCTGCAGCCTAGGCAGGGGACCCCCAGACCCCTGCTTTGCCTGCTCCACCGGTGCCCAGACCCCTGTGATCACAGGCTCTGCCCCTGCCCCTCCGATTGCTGTCTCCAAGGAGCCCCTGCCTAGGCCTGAGGCCTCTGGCCCAGGCCTTATGCCTGGGTAGGGCACCCTCATACCCCTCTGATCACCAGCTCTGCCCCTGCCCCCTCGGATCACCTGTTCTGCCCCTCAGGCCCTCTGCCTCCCCCACCACCTGCCTAGAAAACAGGCCTGACCACTTCAGTGGTGGGGCTGAGCCAGACTGGGCGCCGCCATCTTGTCACTATGGGGACGGCCATCTTTGTCATAGAGTGACACCTAATTTGCATATTACTCTTTTATTAGATAGGATTATAGCCATAAAGAATAATATTGGGTGGGGAGTCTGATGGGATAGCTAGATGGTGGGAAGAAATTGTATATCCTGAAATACAAAGTATGTATAGGTTTCTACTTTCAAATTTATCTTTGATTTTCTTTTTAAAATATATATTTTATTGATTTTTTTACAGAGAGAAAGGGAGAGGGATAGAGAGTTAGAAACATTGATGAGAGAGAAAAATCAATCAGCTGTCTCCTGCACACCTCCTACTGGGGATGTGCCTGCAACCAAGGTACATGCCCTTGACCGGAATTGAACCTGGGACCTTTCAGTCGGCAGACCAACGCTCTATCCACTGAGCCAAACCGGTCAGGGCTATCTTTGATTTTCTTAATCATTGTATAACTTCCATCAGTGGTGAAGTAGAGGGCCATTGGTCGACATATTGTGATACACTAACTTGAACAATGCCTATTGACTCACTTCTTTTGGGAAATGTAGGAAAGGTGATTCCTGAAATGGAGAAACAGGATCTTGCTATAAGGATGATTAGAATACGTACAATAGAACTGTGGGTCAGACATTGGGAGACAGTCTTTGTGTCCTTTGCAAAGCTCTGTTCTTTTAGGATAAAAGATGCAGTCACTTTGGAAAGTGAATAAAAATTCTAATTTTTCTTTACTTCAAGGTTTATTTTATTCAGTTCTGCCTTGTGGAGTTAGAGGGCAGCATGCCTGCTGTTATGGGCCTCATTTTCAACAGAGAAATGAATCCTTATATTATAATGAAAAGAATCACAGGTTCAGTGATATTTTATAAAGATGAGATATTAACATAAGCATGAAAATACAAAGTTAATCAAGGCAGTTATAACTGACACAAAACAGAGAGTGAAAATTCGATATGTAGGGAGAATGGTGAATGCCTTTTCAAAATAATTTCACTAACAAATGTCTGTGAAAGGAGACATCACTGTCACTCACTGGCTTGAAATGATGGCATCATTACTAACTTCCTCATTTGGTTCCACTCTCAATACCAAGCCAGTCACCAAGCTTTGCTGATGCTGCATAATATTTTCTTCCTATCAATTTCCACCATGTATTAAGATTGAGAACAACACAAATTTATTATCTTATTGTCATGGAGATCAAAAGTCCAAAATGGGTCTTTGTAGGCTAAGATAAGGGTGCATTCAACTCTGGAAGCTCAAGAGGAGGGTCAGTTTTCTTTCATGGCTCACTCCTCTCTCTTAAAGACAGTGCCAGACCCTGACACTCTTGTCTCCTTCTTTCCCTTTTAAAAGGAACCTGCAGGCCCACACAAGTTATTCAGAGTAGCCTCGCTTTCTGACGCTGCTTAATTAATCACATCTGCATAATTTCTTTTTGCCATATAAGATAACACATTCATAGGACATGCTATCATTGGAATCTGTATTCTGCTCATCACAGTCTACCATTAGACCTCAAATATTCATAATTTTACCACATGCAAAATGAGTTTTACCACATGCAAAACTCTATTCCAACACCCCTACAAGTTTCAACTCATTACAGCATCAACTCAAAATTCAACATCCAATCTAAAACTTATCAGATGAAAAGTCTCAAACCTTGTTATCTAAAGCATCTGAATCCAGTAGGAGGTCTGTTTTCTTCCTCAGTGCACTCAGCAATTGTTAATATCTGTATTTCTGGTCAAGGCAATCTAGCTTTTACAATCATGCTCCTCAAAACTCCCCCAGACTCTTGCTGTTGCTCAATTACAAAGGCACTTCCACATTTTTAGGTATTTGTTACAGCAGCAGCCCACTACCAGGTACCAACATGTTAAATTAGTTTTCTATTGTCATCATACTAAATCACTTAGGGATTAAAACAACACAACTTTATTATCTTACAGTCACCACTGCAACTTAAATCAGAGTTTTATTACTTCATTACTAGATTACTGAAGAAGTGTTCTATTTTTCTTGCCTCTGCATTTTAAAAACACGTCCACTGTCTCCACCAACAAATACAACAACGGCAATAATAAAAACTGTTAATAACTACTGAGCATTCATAAGGTGTCAGGCAGTTTTCTAAGTGTTTTATAAGGATTATCAGATTTGTTCCGTACAACAGCCTTATGTACTAGATACTATTCTTATACCACTTTATAGTTAAAGGAGTTAAGGCAGAAAGATAAAGTAATTGCCCAATCATCATATGGTAGGTTAATAAACATCCAGTTCCTTGCAAAAAGAATTGTCTTCCAAAAATATAATTTTTAACTCTTAACTCAAACATTTTTATTGTTTCCCTTTAAAATAGAATCCAAATTTAGCTATAATATTGGTTAAACGTTGGTCATTATTATATTTAACCCCAGTCATATATAATTGCTATTCCCTCAACATCCTTAAAACACCTCTATGTTTTTGTGTTTGTTTTTCTTATTTTGAAAGACATTCCTTCAGCTTTCTATATTCTCTAGTCTTCATTCAAACCCCAGGTCCTCTGTTACCTGTCCTAACTACTTATCTATTAAGTTCCCTAGTGATCAATACTTGTACCTTCACTTGGTTCATGGACAATAACCATGCCCATTTTGTGATTATTTTTTATATAAGATGTTTATTTCTCTTTTGTATTGTCATATAAATGTTACAAGTCTGCTGTTTTTTCAAATAGATTATACATTTATTGAAAATTAATGGTGTTCTGACTGATAAAACATTCAATAACCATTTGGTGTGTGTGTGTGTGTGTGTGTGTGTATGTGTAACCAAAAATTCAACACTAACTTTAGAATAACAGCCCAAAAAATAAGACATTACAGTTTTATAGTGCTAATTTGTATATTCATTATTATTTTTTATTTTTTATAGATGCCATATATTGAACTGATATGAGTGTTATAAATTGAAGTTGGCTTTTGCCACCCCTAGCATTGTTTTTTCTATCTGAATGTTTCTTTTATAATAGCACACAGTTTAGTCAGGCTTATAGGATACCAACAGGACAACAAAAATGTTTTTTGGTAACAGAGGAAATCAGTTAAATTTATCTTCCACGGAACAGAACATGAAGTTTCTTTGGAGCGTTGATTCCCTAATCATGGCCATGACCTTTCAGTAAATGTTTTCTGCATTCACCAGTAGCTGACATAATTCCATCAATGTCTAAAGGTGATTTAAGAAAGAAAATAAATTGCATACATAAAGCCTGGAAGCTCAGAAACGTTAGCTTCCAAAATAAGGGTTTGAACTTTTGTTCCTTATCTCTGCATGAAAGAACAAACATCTCAGAATAAATGTCCTCAATTCAAAATCTATTTACTGAGTGCTTATTATAAGAAATATGCTTATATGTGTGGGAAGACATAAATACATCTAAGACTTTTTTCAAAAAACGTACTTTTGTGGGGGAAATAAATGTTTACCTAACTATTTAACACATGCTATAGGGTTTTCAAGCACTATCATACAGAAAAAGATAAAATATTGTCATGGTCCCAGCAAGAAAGTAGAAGAGAATAAAATTTGGGCCATTTGAAAAAATTTACTAAAAGATGATTATAACGTTGTGAGCAGGATGTAGAGAAAGGGCAAGATAACACCATCTTTGGCTCAAAGAAGCGAGGAAATAGTCATTGAAACTCAGAGGCGTTTTTAATTTTTAAAAATTAAATTTATCAGAATGATATTGGTTAATAAGATTATATAGGTTTCAAGTGTATATGATCTGTGATATATGATCTGTATATTGCATTAAGTACCCACCATTTTTTGGAAGAGTTAAGGTAAAATAAAATGTTTTCGGTCATTTTTGTAGATTTTTTTTACTCAACTTTTTTTTTTTCTGAACTTAGAAATCATTTGAAACTGTCCTTTAAAAATCTTCTCATTGTTGCCCCTTTTTATCTTTTTCTTTTTATTCACCCAAATATTTCTTGCTTGAAAGAATTCTGGAAGTTAGAGGAAATACAGTTGGAGGATTTCACGCAGGAATAGATAAGACAAAGGGAAACTGGAGATGGGAAAGGAAGGAATAAATAGGAGGAGAAAGATGAAGAAAAGAAAAGGAGATAGGGACAGGAGAGAAAGAGAAGGAGGTGGAGGAGCTTTGGAGGAAAAAGATCAGGGACTTTGGAGTGAGGTAAATTTTTGAATCAAATCAGAAATTGCCATTTTTCAGTTACTTGATATTGAAGAAGTTTCATTATAAAAATGGAAACAGTGATAAACATAATCCAAGATATTATAAAAATAAATGTGATATTTAATAGGTTTGAGCATATGAAAGATACTCATTAGCTACGAATTTCGCCTTTTTCTTCTTTTCTTTCAAACCATCACATTGAACTATTTATCATGAATTTAGTCCTGACACTGGTACTGATCTGACAAGAAACACATTATAGCATTCATAACAATTGCAAAGACTAAGATATCTGCATTTACAATTTAACTCAGATTTCCATTTAGTCTTTCAGTATAAGGATGTGGGAAATAAAACTCCAGCATCAGGACCAATACAGAACCATTTTTTAAATAACAACTCCATACACTGTAACAAAGTAGTAATAGTTAATTACAAAAATAAATTTGGGGAAAATAGAGGTTATCATTAAAAGGTATATCACCCTGTTTGAATTAAAATAGCTAAAAGGAGGTTATTATTCTCATCCCTTTATGATTCAGAAAAAAAAACTTTTGAACGAATGAATCAAATAGTAAAAAATGGCAGTGTGCTATAATAAGGCATGTAATAGACAGACTAAAGATGACTAGTAGATTGTTTAAGCATAAACAGCCCATAAGTTCAGCAGAAACTACTTAAAAAAAAAGAAACTAGAAACACCAATCAGAAAGGATATACGCACCCTTATTTTCATAGCAGCAAAATTCATCATAGCTAAGATTTGGAAACAGCCTAAGTGCCCATCAGCAGAGGAGTGGATTAAAAAAGCTGTGGCACATCTACACAATGGAATACTACGCCGCTGTAAAAAGGAAGAAGCTCCTACCATTTGCAACAGCATGGATGGAACTGGAGAGCATTATGCTAAGCGAAATAAGCCCGTCAGAGAAAGATAAATATCACATGGTCTCACTCATTTGTGGAATATAATGAACAAAATAAACTGATGAACAAAAAGAGATCCAGAGACAGAGAAGAATCGATCAGATGCTCAAACCTCGGAGGGAAAGTAGGGGAGGGTGGGGGTAAAGGGAAGAAAGAGATCAACGAAAGGACTAGTATGCATGCATATAAGGATAACCAATGGACACAGACACCAGGGGGTGGGGGAGGGTATGAGTGGGGGGATAAGGACACATATGTAATACCTTAATCAATAGAAAAATAAAAAAGGTGGAGGGGAAAACACACACCTTATCATCCTCATTTTAAAAAAAAGAAAAACAGGAAAAAATGGCTGGTGTTTTATACAACACTTTGTGCTAAAATTTGCCTTCTCACTTCATAAACAACAATGAGCACATCAGTGGGCAGACGCTGAGGGTTCTGGGGTGACCTAGTGTAGCTGCTTGGGATACGGACTTTTAAGGGCACACATGGGAAAGCTTTGTGGTCCTACCTTGCTTTCTTTCTTTTGAGCTGTTAGCTGACTTGTAAGCAGGGCACAAAGTGCTGTCATGATCTGGAATTTTGCAGTTCACCTGACTCACCAAATATTCTTCTTCTAACAAAAAAGTATCATTGTAAAATACAGTTACTACTTCTATTTTTCTAGCTAACCAATAGATTTGATTCTTAGTCAAAAACGTTTGTTTTTTTGTCGATTAAATGTCTCAAATTTGATATTAACTTTAGGTGACCAGATGTCCCGCTTTTGGTGGGATGGTCCCGATTTTTAACAATTTACCCCGTGTCCTGCGGCGTTTTAAAAAAGTCCCAATTTTTGGAAAGAGTGCACAACAAGCTAGGGAACAGCGAGAGAACAGGAAGGGAATATATGGTTTTCGGTGGCCATGTGGCTATTTAGCCAGGATATGAGTTTTATATCATTTTTGTTAATTTTATAATGTTAAACTTTAATAATAACAAATAATTGTTGAGAACTGATTATCGAGAACTGATTGTCAAAGTTCGCATTGTTGATCAGTTGTTAGAATTTGACCACCATTGTTTGGACTTAATGAACAATGGCATTTTTTGGGATTGGCAACGACGAAAACATTTTGTAACTGTCTCTCAGAAGATATACATCGTACTGCGTGCTAGTAAGCTAGTTAAACAAGTGATGTCATTACAAATCAGCTATTCAGATAATTTAGGTACATAATTTATTTATTTATTTCATAAATACATAAATTTTCTTGAATTTAGCAGACAGTACTCATATTATTTATATTTTATAGTGGTGGCAAAAAGTCTAGCGCCGGCCTTGAAAGTGACACGACTTACGTTATGGCAAATTCAGAGGAAAAATAATACAAGTTAGTATTGCTATTATTTAGAAAGAAATATAGGATTAAAATTAAAATAAAAATAATAATGCGCTGTCCTTACCAGGAACTGATGCTGCGACTGAACGCGTTTTTTTCTACGGTAAATGAAGTGTGGACATCAGAAAAATCACAATTAAGTGTTGAGACTTTGAAAGCCATTTTATGTGTGAAATATAATTTAACACATTCTTGTGAAAAATTTCATGACCTTTTAAACAACGATAGCAATCTACTAAAAATAATTCACTCAAATGAGAAATATGCCAAAGAATAAAATAACACTATAGATAATTTTTATTTATTTATTATATTTGTAAATTGTACTTATGTTGAAATTAAAAAAAAATATATTACAATACTATTTTTGCGTTCTATGAAAATTTTTGTTGCTCCACATAGACCAAATTTTTAATCAAGAACTCCCCCCCCTCCCCCCCCCGTCGGGATAGGGGAGGACGGGGGAAGGACAAGGGGGGAGAAGAGACATATGTACTACTCTTTGTAATATTTTAAGTAATAATAATAAATGTTGGGAACCATAAAAGAGATTGACTTATACAAAGCTAACTTAAAAAAGTTTTAGTAAAACCTTCTAGTTACCAGACCTGTGGCCTACAGCCAAAGATAGACATCTTCTGCCCTGAAGTAATGACTGCTATTCCAGAGTCTGTAGATAGGCTAATTCCCATGAACCTCCTTACCCACCCCCATCTCCTAAAGTATATATTGCTCTGCTGAACAAATAAAATTTTGAGGCTTGATCAGAACCCTGTCTTGCCTCCATTTCCTCGCGTTTCCTATCCTTTCATTCCCTTGCAGGAACCGTTGCGGAAGTCCCCACATTGCATGTCCCGTGGGTCGGGACAAACAAAAAAATAAATAAAAAAAGAACTCCCCCGGTCAATGGTGTCCCCCTTTACCAATGTTAAAATCCAGTCACCTTATATTAACTCCATTCGGCTAGGAGCTGCATAACGCAGTATTATTTCTAAAAATAATTTTGCTGATGAGAATAACATTCACATGTTTGCATTTAATTATATTTTACATCAATAGGTTTTTAAAAATATATGATCAAATTTTTTAGTTTTGTACAATAGACAATTTCTATGTGGTCTAAGTACAATTTCCCCTTTGAGAATTAATAATTATAGGTTAACTAAAAATATATGGCCTACCTGGTTTGATTGTTATTCTCTTTAATCAGTAAATGAACTTAAGATATCAATATCCTGTTACGTTTAAAAAAAAAATCAACTGAGAAATTGACTTTGATCTAAAAAATTAACAAAATTGTGGCTTTATGTGGAACAGGTTCCCTCCCTTGGAAAGATTCACAAAGTATCAGTTTTGCTATTTTGTGATGTCCATCTCCTGAAAATTTTACATGATTTTTAGCTTTATTTTATTGCTTAGGAATTTTAACGACATGCTTCATGCTCATTTTTTGTGTCATTTGTAGCTTGAGAAAATGCACTGAATACAATATGATTTCTAAATATATCTTAACTGCCTTTATGTTAACAAGAAGACAAAAAACCCCATGGAGTAGAGATGTGCTATTCCATGTGAAGTATTGTTATTCTGGTCAAAGTCTTATTTTAGAAATTAAATGCTACTTCAGGCTCCACAGCTCACTGGATCATTTTGCGAACAAGAGAGCAATTACAGGCTGTGATTAAGGCGCTGTGAGTGTCGGCATCCATACAACTGTTTAAGAGTCAGTGACACGGGTCAAAGACCCTGGTGGCAAAAGCATGTCAGTGGCATCGACTTCATGGTTAGCACTGTCCTAGATATGACTTGAAAGGTGTAACCCAGGTGCAAGAGACTATGGCAAATTCTCAAGTCTCATATCCCGTAATTTGTATCTATCAACTGTGATGGTCCTTGATGTTTCTTTCATAAGGACCCTCTGATATCAATGTAGCAGATAAGCTTTTGAAAATTAGAGTATTAGGATGTAAGCTATTCAGGACCTGGGAAGATGTGCTTGAAAGATGAAATACTTCAATTTCACAAGAGTCAGAAACTGGGACTCACACACAGGAAGAGAACAGGTAGAGGTCAAGTCTAAATGAATAAACAGCCATGTAAAGAGGAAATGGGGAAAAACACCGGGGTTGCCGCCCTTCTCAGCAGTTTGCTGTAAAAAGGAAGGAACTCCTACCATTTGCAACAGCATGGATGGACCTAGTGAGCTTATGCTAAGCGAAATAAGCCAGTCAGAGAGAGGTAAATATCACATGATCTTGCTCATATGTGGGATATAATGAAGAACATAAACTGATGAACAAAAACTGATGTAGAGACAAAGAAGCATTGATCAGATGCTCAAACCTCAGAGGGAAGGTGGGGGTGAGGGGAAGAGATCAACCAAAAGACTTGTATGCATGCATATAAGCCTAACCAATGGACACAGACACCAGGAGGTGGGGGCATGAGTGAGGGGTGGGGGAGTAATGGGGAGGATAAGGACATATATGTAATATCTTAATCACTAAAGAAAAAAAAAAGAAGAAAAAACCCTCCACAAAACCCTTACAAGTGGCAGGTGAGAGCAGGTCCCTTACAATTATTTCTTCTCACCGGCAGCTCATTACAAAGTACTCATTGGGCTGTTTTTTTTTTCCTCTCAACTAAGTTGCTTGTCACCTTCAGAAGTGTTTATTAAAATGAATGAGTCAGATAAGTTACTTTTAAGAAGGGAGAAGTACCTGATCAAGATGAATCTCAGTTAATATTTCAGGCGATGGGGCTGATGGGTAAGCAGCACCCCTTACGGAAAGCTCTCTGGGCAAAGCCTCTTTCTGCTTCATGCATCACACATTATGGAGACAAAATAGATGCCGGAGTGGAGCCAACACTTACTGTTGAATGAGCGTCTATCCCCAGCATAAGGAAGTGGGATGGCATAAAAATTTTCTCCCTGAGATAAAACATTTTCATCATCAAAGGGAAAACTCTCACTTTTATAGACCTGTCTGGAGACTTTTTAGACTTCCAATGTGCTAACAGAGAAGTACATGCTACTGAACAGCATCAACATTTTTACTGCCTTGTCATTAGAGTTAATGTGAATGGCGCGTATAGTATTGTCGAAGGCCATTTACATGGATTGTTCAAGTAGTCCCTTGTCTCTTTGACTAATTAGACATGAGTTGTTAGCTCTTTCTATTATTTTTGAAACTGCTCACATTAGTGTAGTAGATTTTGCATAATTTATCCAGTTCTACACAGGAAAATTCTCTCTGCACCAGTCAGGGCATTGCTCACTGCCAATTTGTCACTGATCCATTGCTGTCTTAGGTTGAATGATCTTATAGAACGATCCATTTGTTTGAATAAGGAATCTTTCAATAAAAATGTTTTCCATGTTTTAATTATTAACATTTATATTAAAACACTACATTAAATTTTAACAGACAAAAATAAACATTATTAAAAATGAACACAGTCTTGATTTTGTAAACTTGCCTCATTATTATTATAAAGGCAATATCTTATTCGAGACTCCTAGTTTTTGTCACCTTTTCCAAGGGGTATTCCAAAGAGTTATTTATTATTTCTATTTTCTAGTGCAATTAGATTTTATCAACATATAGATGACAGTGGTATAATCTGCATATATGCAGTCTTCATTTTTCCCAATGCTGTGTTAATTGAAACTCTTGCTTATTGGAATCATCTCACCTTGCACAGGTCCTTGGTAACAACGGAGCCATATAAATCAAGGACACAGTTCTAAAATACCTCAGTCTCGATTAACACTGTGGTTTGCAAAACAAAAACTGACTGTAATAATTTTTTAAAACATATTTTGATTTTCTTTTTTTTTTACAGACAAGAAGGGAGAGGAGAGGGATAGAGTTAGAAACATCAAAGAGAGGGAAACATCTGTCAGCTGCCTCCTGCATACCCCCTATTGGTATGCCAGCAACCAAGGTACATGCTCTTGACCAGAATCGAAACTGGGACCTCTCAGTCCACAGGCAGACTCTCTATCCACTGAGCCAAACTGGTGAGAGCTTGACTGTAATATTAATAGTATAACTTTCCTCTTTAATTCAGTAAATTAAGAATAACGTAAATATTTCCTATTACTAAGCAATGTAGAGTACTTTTTTCTTAGATGAATTCTCAAACTCGCTAAAATATTAGACATGCACATCTCATATTTGGAGTGAATAACTTATATGCTTTTAATTAATCTTGTTTTCTGGAAGTGAAAAATATAATCACTATTGGCATAGTATTATTGAATCAGGTTGTTTTCCTGAGCAGCGTGCAAGGGTGATTTCTTTCCCAGCTTTTTGTCCAGATGGATTTAAAGAAAGAAGCCATGGACAAAAGATGATAGTCTAAAATAGTGGAAATTTATAGGAAGCAAATACAGACGCCCACATGGGTCCCAAGGGGGTAACCTACTGAGCTCCTTTTTGCTAAGGGTTATAAAGGCTGCAGTTCTTTGTCTCTTCATACTGCCTTCCAATTGGTAGAATATCAGCTTCAAAGCCCAAAACCCATGTGGTGCCCCCCCCCCCCACATCTCCCCCTTCAGTGGTAGAATTCTCAATCTCCTGTGAAAATCTGTTTTCCCTTTTCCTATTTGTCGACATTTCTCTATCCTGTGTGAAAGTCTGTTTCCTCTTCCTCCCCATACCCTATGGCTTTTCCCTATCTTTTGTGAATGGATGTCTTCCTCTCCCCTCACCCCACACCTTTTTTCTCTCTCTCTGTGAATGTATGCCCCTTGGCAGCGCCAAACCTTACCTATGCAGTCCTCCCCCATGTACCCTCTTTATTCCTAAAACTCCCTAAAACTGCTTATTTTATCCATGAAACTCCTTTTATTATTACCTCATGTTATGATGGTCACCTGGATTTTGAAGTACTTAACATTGGGAATTTTTAGTTCTGTCCCTATAACATGTTTCTTCTCTAAAATTCTTAAATTTGTCTTGGAAACAACTATAGAACATTTCTCACCTCTAGCCCATTCATATTTTTAAAAAAGCATACCCTAATTTCAGAAGGATAAAAGAAAAAACAAGTTCAATTAAAAATAATCATTTAAAGACAGCTCTAAAAATATTCTTATAATTTTAAGCATGTACACAACTATTTTAATTTTTACACATTGCATTACACAGACATGATCTTTATGTAGTTACAGTGATGTTGCTTATTTCATTTTTAAACGTAGTAAGTCCTGTTAAATAATAAAAATTCAACTGAGTAAAGTTAAAGATCACATTGGCTTTTTTCAATGATTCATGAATTGGGCAGCATCCCATCTGGCAAAAAGAGCTACAGCTGAAAGGCTGGGGAGGGTTGGGGGGGAATTAAGAGATCAACCGAAAGACTTGCATGCATGTATATGAGCATATCAATGGACACAAGAAACTGGGGGTAGGGGAGGAGGGGGGAAAGGTAAGGGGAAAAAAATGGAGACCTATCTATCACTGTTGTAATACTTTAAAAAAAAAAAGCTCTGCTGAGTTGAAGGAAAGGTTTTTAAAAACAGAATAGGCGGGGCGGGAGGTGGGGGCAGATAAAAGGAAACTGTTAGCAAAGAATTCATTGTTTCAGGCGAGGCTGTCCTCTTAGGGCCATGGAAAGGGTCTATTGAGCGGATTATCTCACTAGTGCTGACTGAGTATTTCTGTGCTGACTGTTGAAAGGTCACATTCCCGGGAAGCTGCAGTTAAGTATTTAATCTTCCTTTGCTGATGTGGGGCCTTGCATTTGGTGACTCTTGTCCTTTTTTTTTTTTAACAGTTACATGTATTTCCCAAGTTTTTGCAATTGTCTTCATATTTTAGATTTTGACAAATTTGCAACTTCCTATCTGTTCTTCATTTTGCTACCCAACTCTGCTTCAATCATTGCCATGAGGAAAGGGGTCTTTACCAGCTGGTCTGAGCAGACCTAGACCCAACCAACAGCAGGAAGCCCAGTCCAGGCAGAGTTGTATCTTGAAGTATGAAGTCCCTCAGCTAAGCTCAGTCTAGATCAGTCACCCTTCAGAGGAAGCTAGGTGTTTTGTACTAATAATGACTGATGCATTGTCAAAACAAGTATTTTGGGAAGTATTTTTTGTTGTTGTAGGAATTATCAGCAATGTTTATTTCTTAAACACAACATCTATACCACACATATTTCTCCTTCATGTCTCAAAATAGTGTATAAATGGACACACACACAGTTCAAACCCACGTTATTCAATGGTCAACTGTATAATCATTTGCCCTGTGATGGAAAACATTTTCCTGTGTTCCAACAGTGAGCCACTTGAGGAAAGTGATTTGCTTTTGTTCACTGCTTCATCTCCAGTATTTAGAAGAATTACCTTTATATAGTAAGTACTCAACATTTTTCTGTTATATGAACAAATGTTCTTATTCCATGCCGAGCATTATATTGTTTTATGTAATTATCCCATTTAGTTCTCACCAAAAAAAACTCATGGTAAGTGCTTATCATTATTTGTATTTTACATAAGGAGAAAAGAGGCCACAGAGATGTTAAATGTCTTGTCCAAATCCCTTAGCTAATGAGCGTTGAATAAGATAACTTCAGCTCAGTTCACCGCTAAAGGAAATTGCAACACTTGGATCAATATCTAATAGCTAAGTTTCAGACCTGGGTTTAAATGATAATTTAACTCCAAAGCCAGTCTGACTCAATACCCCTTTCTAGATGTTGTGCTAGGATGTTTTTATGCAACTTTGCCTTTAATGATAGCAATAGCCCTAAAACTATTATTCTCTGAGATTTGCAAGTAAGTATCAGAAGTTTTGTCCTGAGAAATGAGTTGAAATTAAAAGTGGCTTTAGAAAACACTTTTGGCCCGGCTGGGCAGCTCAGTTGGTTAAAGCATTGTTCTGATACACTAAGTTTGCAGGTTCAATTCCCGGCCAGGGCATGTACAAGAAGCAACCAGCGAATGCATAAAAAATAAGTAGAACAACAAACTGATGTTTCTCTCCTTCTCTCCCTCTCTCCATCTCTCCCTCTGTCTCTCTAACACCAACTGAATGTCTATCATGTGCCAGGCATTGCTTGGCTGTTTTTGAAAAATTTTGCATTTATTCCTCACACAAAATCTATATGGTATAATATCTACTTGCTGATGAGAAAACTAGGGTGTAATTACTAAAGAGATTTTCCTGAGGTTCTTTAGTAAGTGGCACAGCCAGAACTAGGTCAATGTAATTTCAAAGCTGATGACAATTTGGATTTTACTTTATTAACCTTCTTAATTTGGTCAATCACCTTTTCCTATAAGCTCTCTTGAACTATTCATAATTTCAACTGAGGTTTATTAGATAATTCTACTGTATAAGAAGTTTCACTTATTTGCCACCTTTCTAATGAAGAAGTACAGTAGTCGCCTTTGTAACCCATATCATTTATAAAGATCCAAATATAATTATATTCTATTGAAGCTTACTCTAGTATTGTTCATTCTGATCTTCAAAACCATGGCTACAAGAAAAATGTCATGTATTGTATATCACAAAACATCGAACTTGAACTATTGTGAGAGAGAATTCAACAATTCTCTAGAATTTGAAGTCCTCTGAAATGAAATTATTTGGTTCTGTTCTGTGTATCATCAGTGCAGTACACAGAATAGTACACAGTAAGATGCCTTAGATGACGTTTGGTTTAATCAAGGTGCTAAGTCACAATGATATTTTTGTCTTAAAGAAAGCTCTCTCAGGCAGGAATTTCCATCACAATCATTAGTTAAGTTATTCTGGCCAAGAAAATAGATTATCAGAATTAACAGAACATTTCTATGCCTTTTCTGTGTTTATCATGTTAGTTCAACATATATGGACTATACATTTCATTTTTTACTTTTAAAATTCCAAATAAACTTCATGTTACTTAGGGTAAACATTGTTTTTTGCAGCACACGAAGTTAATTTATATATTTTTGTAAATTCTATTTAAATTTCAACTTTTATATTAAATGCTAAGAAAATGTGAAATGTATACATGAAACTAACATGAAACATACTGACATCTAAGGTTAAAAAAATTAATCTTATGCAAATGTTGGTTGCTTTTTCTAGTAGTGACTTAATCTTTGTGGTTTGTAACTTAATTTGATGAGGCTGTGACACCCCTAAAAAATAGTGGGGACCTCACAAAGATCCCTGTCACCCGGCCAGTCACTGACTTGACTATGATACATTTAGGGACAGTTCTGGGAAGAGCTGACTCCACTAAGTTTACAGAGGTGTTAGATTTTGTTTACTGGGCCCTTTTTCTTGATGAGGTTATTGGGGGGGGATGAAGTGTATGAAATAAGAAAAAGAGAAAAAGTTAAGACTTCTTTTAAAAATCATAAAAAAAATCTCAGTCTCTTAAAAGCAATCGAATGAGTGTCTGTGAAGTGATATTCCCACTATGTGGGAATATTTTTCCTAAAATATTCTGGGTTTTGTATTTATAGTGTTATGCTAAACTTTTTATTAACATATATCTTCTGGTTTATCCTGTCGCGTTTAGTAGAACAAGGTCATATCTGATGCCAAGCTGAAAACTTCTTTGATATTATGTTCAATCCCATATTAACATATTCCTGTCCTAAAGCTGGTTTATAATCGATACCAGTTTTTATTTTTATTGTAAGCCATCTTATTTTGAAACACTATCATTACAAGGAATTGAGTGCTTGTGTAATTTCATTTTTTGAGTCCACAATAGTTTCTCTTTAT
The DNA here is from genome assembly GCA_004026665.1 of Murina feae. Taxonomy (NCBI): domain Eukaryota; kingdom Metazoa; phylum Chordata; class Mammalia; order Chiroptera; family Vespertilionidae; genus Murina; species Murina feae. Next base: position 14,070 of record PVJC01007691.1, on the reverse strand, counting down.
CTGGTTGTGTATGGGTGGATGGTGATGGTGGTGGGGCGGCGGTGGTGGTGGGGGTCTACAGTTGCACTTCCAGGCACTAAGGTTCTCCCTGTGTTTGAACACAAAATTGTTTGTGCCTTTGTGTATTTTCCAGAAAAAGGCTTTCACCTGGATATCAAGACCAAGAAAGGCTGTTCTCACCAGGCCTAAATTTTATTCTTTACCTTATTTTATTTTTTCCCTCTGAGCAGTCATGTTCCCCACCATTGTCCCAGTTGCTGGTCTTTCATAATCAACTCTGGCCACCACAATATTGTCCACTCAAGGGGCACTTGCAGGCTCTGTCCAAAAAGTTCTGGCTCACTCTTGCCTGGACCTCAGTTTCCAGCTCTGCCCATGCCGTTGGCTGATCATCTGCATCATGGCCTGCCCTCACGTGGATCTAGACATCAGTCTGCTTTGCTACAAGAAAGAAACATAGAACTCTGGCTATGTCAGTCTTAAGTCTTCTGCTAGTTGGCAGCATTTACTATTTCTTTTAAGAAAACATTCAAGTATTTTTGTATTTATATTTCAAAGAAAGCAGGTGGAAAACATCTTCAAGTTAGGAAAAGAATCTGTATGTGTGGTATGTTCTACTGAAGAAAACTTCCTTCCAGACGTCTCAGCCACGTACAGGATTCCCTCACTCTCTAAAAGGAGAGCAATCCTGTGAAACCTGCCATAAGCTGACATGACTTGCGGGGAAGAAGCAGTTACCTTAGGACATATCTTGCTAATGGATGCACACAATATAAAGCCCAGATGCTCACACACAGTGCATAGTATGAGCTTCATGCTGAGATGCTGGGTATAGTTCCTAGGGAGGGAGCTTGGTGGGGCAGCTCTCGATGCTTGGGATGCACGCCACCTCCGTTATGGTTCACTGCAAAATAAGCTGGATGCGATTTTTGCTTTTTTGCCTTTCTTCATAAAAGCGAAAATCCTCCTTGGATTTCCTTCTGTTAGTAAAACAGATACGAGTATAGGCCTTTTGTAAGAACAAATGGTTGTAAAGCAAACTTTTGAAAAGCAGGGGATACTTGCATATCCTCCAGTAACAAGAAGGGAAAGCTCTGAAATCTATCTGGGCACCCGCTGGAGGTGGTGGGCTCAGGAGCAGTCTTTTGGAGTAAGATCCCCTTCCCTAAAGCAAAGCAATGGTAGTAGATTTGTGTTGCTTTCCTTCCTGACAACCATTCCTTCTGTCTGGTCACAAACCCGCAATTTCCAATGAGAAACACTTCTTTCCTATTCTCCATCCTTACAGTTTGAGTGAAATCGACACTGCTACCATTAGTGTAGCCATGCCTCTGGTCACAACGGAACTCAATTTGGGGGAAAAAGAGGCACAGCCAGGGCTTTTGTTCAGCTGCTACAGGAAGAGATGCGCACTCTGTACCAAGATCTTGTGTGTGTGTGTGTGTGTGTGTGTGTGTATGTGTGTTCCCTCTGGAACTGCGGCACAAATCTTGTACCTTGAGGGAAAACCTCATCTGAGACTAGAATGAACACGGGGGGAAAGCAGGACTGAGTGGAGAGAAACAGCAAAGGGACCCGAGGGTCCGGATGCTGTCCTTCTCGTCTCTGTATCAAAGTGTCAAACTGCACCTGAAGCTGAATTCACTCACGGATTATTCAGTTAAGCATGTCATACATTTCCCATTTTTTTCTTCATAAGCCAATTTAACGTGAGTTAATCATGTACATGGATGGAGTCCTCACTCCAACCCATAAGGGCTGGGCTGAGGTCAAAAAGCGAGTCTGGAGATACTTGCATCTCTGGAGCCCACTCTCCCATCCCTCTACTGCTTGTGTTCCCAAAGCACCCAGTGACCTCAGGCTCCCCCACTGTCCGGAGGCCCCTCCGCAGCAGCTGCATCAGAGGCTGCCCTTTCTAGCAATGCTGAAGTACCCAGGCCTTCCCTGAGCTTCTTGCCATACCTGACTTTAGCTATTAACCAATGCCTTTCTCTGCCAACCTTACTTTCTGATCAGGTTATGTGACACAGTGAACAAGATCTTAGTATTGTCTCTTATTCAAAAATTATGTATCTTTAAAACAAGGCTCAGTGTCCTAGCCCAAACTAGGTGAGTTTTTTAGTCTTTGTGATAAATACGAAAGTGTAAAACCATCCTGATGCAAAAAGTCTGTTGTTGGTGCCTAGCAGTCTACTCACATGACTGCTCATAGGCCTGAAATAGCTTCGAAGGTGTCCCCACTTTGTTTTGTATACCCAGTGGCAGATATTTCCCAGGAATTAGTAAACACCATTTGAACTCTGGGCACATCTTTAATTTTTAAATATTGGAGTGAATTACGATTTTTCAAAGTCATTTGCGAACCTACATAGCTTGATTCTGGGGACCTGCTGGGGTGGAGAGAGGCAGAGTCAGAAAACCTCAACTGCAATACAACATAGTCCCTTTTTTATTCTGTGGTGGAAACACGGAGGAAAGGACCCCATGGTCCGCTGATAACAGACCTGGGCAGTGCTCCAGGCTCTGCATGAACACTGCCCCCTGGAGGATGCCAGCAAACACCAGTGAGTTGCTCATCTGGCAGCAAGATCATAAGAAGCTAGGAAAATTCCTTGGCAAGTTGCACGAGGGAGACTGAAACAAGATAATCAAACAAGGCCAAACAACTTGAGCAATTTACAGACAGCTGGTGAGTCACAAGGTCTTTACCTCACTGACCAAGGACACTCACGAGCAAATGATTTACACATTTCAGACCCTGCTGAGCAGATGGGCTTCAGTCCCAGTCCCTCTTCACTGACATTCTTTAAAAATGAAGCTGACCAGAGGATAACTCTGACCTCTCTGTACACTTACTTTGATGAAGCCACATATTTGAGAACACGCCTAAAAACTAATAAATATTCTGCTAAGACCCTCTTCTGACACTTTCTCTTGGATTCCTACCCACAGAAGAGAGCTAAAAGCCTCAGTAAGGACCCAGTGAGGGCTCTCTCTGGGGCAAGTCCACACATTTTCTGGAGCATGAACTTTTTACTTTCTTCCTCCTAAACTCTAAGGCTCCCCACAAGACTTGCAACCAGGGAAGCAGGGGGCAGTGGCAGCTTGTTGCGGGCTAACCCCCTAAAGCTGTCTCCAAGGCCCCCTTTCCTCTGACTTCCCAGGGAGCTGACAGCAGCCCCACCTTAGCTCGCTTCTGTCTCTGTGACTTTTACTACTCAGTGAATTCCCGCAGCCCAGCGTGGCTCACTTCTTTCCTATAACATTTCTAGGGAGCTACAGCAGTCCACCTGGGCTTATTCTACCCTGAGCCTGTCCTTTCTTTCACTATCCCCAGCTTTAATAAACACACTTTCAAAATCACCTGGACTTGTGTTGTGAAATCTTTCCTACATGAAGTCAAGAACCCACACACTAACCGGCCAGCCAGAGGCGGATCTGCCCCAGGCCTGGTCCCTGTCTGGCAACAATCCTACATTATTGCAATTATTCTTTCTTCTATTGATCAGCAAAGAGATCGAGGTATGAGTTAGTGATGGAGTTAGAGAGAAGAAGTTTTGTTTAAATGTCTCTTCCTGAAACTAAAGCATTATAGAACTGAGAACTCTTAACTACCTTTCTTCCTGTGGTGGTAGCTTTATTTTCAGAGCATTGGGACCATTTCTTTAATCACTTCCTTTGACTATGTTGCATATTTTAAATCTCAGGCTGCAAACTTTCAAAAAGTTTATTCACACTGAGTTCCTCTCTGGATGACCACCTAGTTCTTGTCATGTTCACACTATTTTTCAGTAAGATTTGGCCAAACTGAAGTGATTTCAGGTTCCTAAATGACTGTTGTTGCCTCCTTATTTCAGCATAACTTCCCATTCCAATGGGAGCAAGAGGCACCTCCTGGAGTCCTTGTTCAATCTCTCGGCTACCGTGTCAAAGGAGGGCTGTGCCCCTTCAGATACCTAATCCTTGGGGTTGTGTTGTTCTATCCCAGCAGGGAAAACTAGTGCATCTACTCTGCTCTTTTTATTTTACCAATTTATAGGCTATTTAGAAGGATCGACTAATTTAATTTCTGTGGTTCACACAACATTTTCCAAAGCTACCTGGTTGAGAAATAATAGAAAGTATTTTAAAATGTCATTATCAAGTCCATCAAAATATACATGGCATTGTGTTAGACATTATTCAGAACAGATTAATAGCAGTTTTCTACAACTTTATACTAGTAAATGGAAAACCTTACTAGGAAATAGCTATCTTTTTCTTTTTTTAATCCTCATATGAGAATATTTTCCCATTGATTTTTAGAGAGAGTGGAAGGCAGGGGGAGAGACAGTGAGAGAGACACGTAGATTGGTTGCCTGCCGTACATCCTGGACCTGGGAAGAGGGACTGAGCCTGCAACTGTGATAAGGAAGTGAATTCCTAACTTCACTAAGATTTGTGTAATCTTAAGTAATTAAAAATACCAATGCTTTGGTTTCATCCCAGGAGGTTTTTTGTTTGTTTGTTTCAGTTGGTCTGTAGTTGAACCTGTGCATCAGTATTTTAAAAAATTGTCTTAGGTGAGTTTAACACCAGGAGTATGGACCCCTGGGAGGGGAAAACACTTCCTATTTTAGCACTGATCTCTTATTAAAGTATTTGCTCTCTAGTTTCCCTGTTTTGCATTCCCCACCTTAAAGTCCAAAGTCCAATCTAGAAGTATATATAAACCAAGAAAGTAGTTATGGAAACCAAGAAAGAAGAGATTATAAATTCTAACGTGTGATAATATTTCAGTTTCATTTATGCAATGACATTCTACTAATAATGCATATTAAAACACAAGTACCATTATCCTGCAAGTCAGGTAAGTTGACTGAAATTAAATAACTGATCCTAACTTGGGCTTGAAAAAGTATTTTTTTTCTGAAATGTTTTTTGAATTAAAGTTATTGAAGTCTATCTAACTGGCTGCACAACCATATATCTTCTGTATACCAGTTAACTTATTTTAATTTAAATCCTTGTAGATATTATAGAATCAAGAATCCTAAATAAATTGACGTTTCCTTGCCTTTCTACTGGTAGCCATGTTGAAACTCCAAAATTAGTATTTGGAAATTATTTTAGTCTGAATTTATTATTCTTATAGCCGTTTGATAAATATCTTATGGTATAAACATGTATAACTAATGATAATATAAGGAAAATACATGTTTAAAGTTAAGCTCAGCAAATAAGAAAATTTTCAATGTAGGAAAAATTTTATAAAACAACCAGTAAAATTTATCCCATTTTCTTACTTCCCAAGGATAATCCCATCAACTAATTTTTAACTAATTGCTTTTGATTCTATAATAAATTTACATATTCACCTACTACTGATCCAAGAAAATAGGTATTACTCATCTTTTAAAAGATTTTTTACGAAGAAAATACCAAGCATTAAGATAAATGAGTTTGTGAACAGTTCTATGTCTGCAATGCTATAATGTGGAGCCCCAAACGTCTTGCTAAGCTTTGCTACTGCTTTTTAAAATTTATTTAGAGACAGTAAAAGAGAGAGAGAGAGAGGAAGAGGGAGAGAGGGAGAGAGAGAGAGAGGGAGAGCGGGAGAGAGGGATAGAGGGAGAAAAGGAGGGAGAGAGGAGAGGGAGGGAGGGAGGGAGGGAGGGAGGGAGAGAGAGAATATCAACTTGTTCCACTTATTTACGCATTCATTGGTTGATTTCTGTATGTGCCCTGACTGGGAGTTGAACCTGCAGCCTTGGATTATTGAGAAACCACTCTAACCAACGGAACTACCTGGCCAAGCTGCTGGTTCTGTTTTAAAGCAGAAGCAAGTAAAATCATTTTCTTCTTTAAATATTTTCAAGCTACAACCCTTTTTAAAATGGAACATCTTTCTTACAGCCAACATTCACTTTTTAACTAGGCCCCAAATAAAACCTTCTGTGTTTCAAATCCTGTAAAAAGAAACAGGTTTCTCTAAGAAACTTAATATCATACCCTCATGGGGGGAGAATAGCAAAGATTTTACGATGGGTGAAAAAAAAATGAGGACAATTTGATCTTCGGTGGGGGTGGGGGGGGTAATCCATTTCATCAGATGAGAGGAGGGTATTAACCAAAGAACATGTATGCATATATGCATCACCCATGTTCACAGACTATAATGGGGTGAAGTCCTGGGGAAACAAGGGCTGGGTGGAGGGGGGCAAGGAGAGGAAAACTGGGGACATCTGTAATAGTTTCAACAATAAAAAATATGATCTAACTAAATCTGTAGTTTGAATTAGATACAGAAGTTAGAAATCATTTGTGATCTTTTTACAGGAAAAGATATTAAGCTTAAGTACTTGCTCATTGTCATATAACTAATTTGTGTGACGATCTCTGACTGGTCCTGCAGTCTAGATCTCTTGTCTGGCCATGTGTTCACCATTAGATCGTTTTCGATGTAGCTATACTTTTAAATTTGTTTCAAACAAAATACATCTTACTGCACATTATGGAAAGAAATGCCCTGTGTGTGTGTGATATTACTATATTGTCAATAAAACAGTTTTTTTTAAACTAGAGTAGTGATATATTCTATTTTTCCAACAAATTTTCTTAGCACTCAATATAACCAAGAGCCAGTTTTTATCACAAACTAATTAATCTGACCAATAAAGTGAAGAAGCCAATAATTTTGGCATCATTAGCACAGATTATTACCAGTAAATTTACCAAATGTAGAAATATCAGCAAAGCAAAGCTCCAGGGAATTTAAATTCTTGCCTTTCAGGTAGCTTTGTAGCTGTGGCTCTCAGAGATAAAATCAAGCGGAACAAAGTGTGTGTGTGTGGGGGGGGCAGGGGGGGGGATGGGAAAATGCTAAAGAAGCTTTGCTTCTTACCATGAGTATGTCCATTAGGACAAGTTGAAAAGGACAAGTTATTCAAATGCATAGCATCTATCAGAATTAAAGGGAAATGTGCATACTGAAAGGCAGAATTTGTTTCTAATTGTACAAATTATATAAAAGCCAGGCACATAATTTTGCATAATTTAAAAAGTTGATGAGGAAAATACCCATTAGGGCACCTCATCAATTCACCTAACGGTTTGGGATTATTACCTAAGGCATATTCTTAAATGTCTTAATATGCTTAATTTTACAGCATCCAGAGGATTATTTTTCTAATGATGTTAAAACCACTCTGAAAATTACCCAATACTTCTTTCCATTCTTGTCTTTTATGTATTTCACATCCTCTGACACTCAACAGCTGTGATTTAAAGGGAAGTTAGAGGTCTCTTAGAGCAGAGGACTCTTCAGCTCACCATTGTTATCTGGCCTCATTTTAAGTCCCATTAGTTACCCGTTGTGAGGCTAAGGGGAGGAAAGAAAGAGGACTGAGACTTTTCAAGCTGTTAAGAGCCAAAGTGTTGCTTTTTCTTTTTATTTCAGTTTGTTACATTTTGATTGTCACATTTATAAAAGATATAACTTGATCACAGTTTATGACATGTATATATATATATATATATATATATATATATTTATAAAAATTTTTATATATCTACTGATCTCATGAAGAGAACAAGGGAGAGGGAGAGAGAGATTGAAACATCAATGATGAGAGAGAATCATTGACTGGCTGCCTCCTGCATGCTCCCTACTGGGGTCGAGCCTGCAACCTGGTAGGTGCCCTTGATAGGAATCAAACACGGGGCCCCTCAGTCCATAGGCTGATACACTAACCACTGGAAAAACCAGCTAGGGCACATATATATTTATATTTTTTAATATATATTTTTATTGATTTTGGAAAGGAAAGAAGAGGGAAAGAGAGAGAGAGAAACATCAATGATGAGAGAGAATCATTGATTGGCTGCCTCCTGCACACTCCCACTGAGGATCAAGTCTGCAACTCAGGCATGTGCCCTGACAGGGAATCAAACCATGACCTCCTGGTTCATAGGCTGATTTTCAACCACTGAGCCTGCCAGGGTATGATATATATTTTTGAATAATTTTCTTATCTAAATGAAACACATGAAAAAGATGGTACACCGATAATCAAGAGCTGAAACTTCAATGCTGCACAAAACTACATGATGGAAAACCAAATTTAGTCACCAAGGTAGCCATTAAAGTTTATCCCTAGATGAAATGAAAGTACTGTAAATGTAAATAAAGCTGATGTATCTTTAAAAAGTGGTGCCTATGGAAATCAGACTGAAAACATATCCAAGAAAGTAGATCAATGAAAGAAGCTTTTCAACTTACCGTATTCCGGTGTATAAGATGACTTTTTAACCCAGGAAAATCTTCTCAAAAGTTGGGGGTTGTCTTAAACGCCCAGTCGTCTTATAGCCGGAAAATACGGTAGTTCTGTATTAAACAATGAAAATCAATTATTTTAAATGAAACTCGATCTTTTTAAAATATGTTTTTATTGAATTTTAGAGAGAAAGGGAGAGGGAGAGGCATAGGAACATTGTTGATTGTCTGCCTCCTGCAGGCCTCCTACTGGGGATTGAGCCGGAAACCCTGGCGTGTGCCCTGACTGGGATTTGAACTGGTGACTTTTTGGTTCATGGGTCGATGCTCAAACACTGAGCCACACTGGCCAGGCTAAATGAAACTCAATTTTAAAATGTCCTACATCATCAACAATACGAAATCATATTATTTTAATACTTTTTTTAGTTAGGTAGAATTTTATTATCATATGTATATTCTATTAATCTGGCTTTCCTTTATTCTTATTTCAGTAGATATGAAGTAAGTTTGATACCTCAACTCAAATAAATGAAGTATAAACACTTTTTAACATTATAGAACACAGAATTAATTTAGACAAGTATTGAGTTTTAATGTAAAATCAATAACTTCATCACAGTCTATATCTGAGGGTAGGAAGGACTAAAGGAAAATAAAGTAATATAATAACTACAAATTTTGTGGATGAGAAAATATGCTGAAAGTGACAGAAATGCCTTTTTTTCTACTCAGTTAAATGTTAGGAAAATTGGAATTTTACTCATTTTTTTTCTTATTTTAAACCTATCAGTACTTCACAGTTCTGTCTCTTCAGTATAAAACTGTTCTTCTACAAATTAAAAGAATGAGTTTTTTGTTAATATTAAATGTCTACTATTTTGTAAAAGTTTACTAAGCCTTACAATCACATAATTTTAAAATATGGTGTAATGATATCTCCGTACAGCCTAACTCTTCAAATGAGTATGCCATAACACACCTGATATTCACATATGAAGTATCTCTACAGCTTTATACATTTTGAAAAACTTTTTTTGCAAAAACTCCAGATCTATAAATGATTGGAACTCCAATATTTAACAATTTGGACATAGAACTATTATTTGTTTGGCTTGGCTTTCTATCATTTTCCTCTAATAGCAAAGGCATTTGCCATTTATAATTTTTTTCACTGTTCCATGTGAAAAATGACAAATTTCCTTTACTTAAAGAATGACACAAATGTTTTTTATTAATTTCAGGGAATTACAGTTATGTCAGCACCTATACAACCGGAGGAAAAACAATCAATGCCCACGTGCAAATTCAGTTTTGCCTTCAAACTATGCTTAAGGATGGACAAGGCCACTCCACCAACAGAAATTAAAATACAGGTTTGTGTGAAGTCAGAAACTGTGAAGGTTCTGATACCTCACTCCACTTAGAAGATAAGAAGAGAAATGCACACACATGTATATCACAAGACCTTTGGGCCAGAGAAAGAGACAGCTACTCAGTTACTCATAGTACAACAGCATCTAGAGTATTGTTTTGTATTCTTACCCTGAGTTCCAATCTGGGAAGAACTATTTGATTAGAGCAGGATAGTACCTGTACATGAAGTACATTATAGAAGAACTTAGAAAGGAGAAATAAAAAAACAAGTCATAACTCTGATTTTAATGTATGGTTTTTGGTGACTTGCCCATCCTCCTCTCTAGAGAGAGAGAAACCTTATCTCAGTCTGAAATGCAAGCAAATCTACTCTAGGGAGAAGACAAAAAAGGTATTTATCTTTAGTAAGTTGGACCATCTGTGGAGAGGGAGGTGTCTAAGATTTACTATCCTGGAATTCTCCGTATACAACTATTCCTGGATTGGCAATAGATTCTTTTGCTCAGAGGACCAGAATATAAAATATCCATGGAGGATTGTCTTTGTCCCCCAGCAGCTGGCCTTGGAATTTCCTGAGTTCTGCATCAATAAGTCCTCTCAGGTGATTCCTTTGCTTTGGTTGGCAACAGTGTCAGAGGGTTATGGAGCTTGGCTTGCAGATTAAACCCAGCTTTCAGTTTGCTTCCTTTTCCAACTGTAGGGAAATATATTTTCCCTCTTTCCAGTCTTAACTCATTTTGTGTTTGGCTTTCTGTTAGAACTCCATGGTTGGATAAAGTTTGTCTCCCTCTCTTGGTCAGATGAAATTTCTTGACTTTAAGTCTCTTCTTTTTCAATTGACAAGTGAACTATTCTTTGGACCCAGAGGAAATGTTTTTATTCATTCATTACTTTTATCAGCAATAATCATACAGCCACTGAATATACCAAAATAAATACAATACAGTCCCTGCCCTAAAGAGGTTAGAGCCCAGTGGGTAAAGTTAAACTTGCAAATTAATTGCAACATATTATAAGTATGGGCTTGAAATCTTAGAGGTCGAATTAAGTTAAGTAGATTCAATTCTATCAAAGGATGAAAGGCATTGGCTAATTGTAAAGAGCTGGGAATTATGGGAAAAAAAGGAGTATTTCAAGGAGAAAATATGATAAAAACCTGGAGACAAAACTAAATGTGACATTTGAAGAAGCAAGAATAACTCAGCCTGCAGGAAAATGGGGTTTGAAAAGTGAGGGAAGAAATCAGATATGAAGGTCTTAATGTCATACGAAAGCATTTCTAGCTTTTCATATGAACAGTAGTTTCAATACTTATTTTTCATTAGGGAATTGTTTCTTCAATGAAAATTATGTCAGTTAAAAATTAAAATTACTTCTATAGATTATAATGTATTTGAATTGGTGTTGGTGGGCAACAATTATAGTTGCATTTTAAAAAGATTGGTCTCAGAGTGGAAAATGGATTGAGTATAAATATGAGAGAGAGAGAGAGAGAGAGAGCGCAGATAAGAAATAAAGAGGGCCTGGATTAAGGTAATGCTTATGGGGATGAAAATATGTATATAAAATATTAAGTATAACTAATTGGATATGATGAGACAGGTTTTGGCATCAAGCAACTATATGATTGATTTAGAGCCAAGTCTGGCTCTAAATTTGTTTACTTAAATGACTATGGCACAGTTATAAGATAGATATAATAATAGTATCTATTTTTAGAATTGTGGTGACAGTTAAATAATACAAGGTAATACTATGTAATTGATAAATATTACTTTAATGATGATGATACTATTATACTCAAGTAGAAATCTGCCACTGGTAAATAAATAACTGTGTGAGTAACTGGAAAGAGATTTTTTTCTGGCCATAAAAATCTGAGAACCTGAAAATGGTAGACAGTTTTTTTCAATTGTTTCTAACTGGGTCCCTAATGCTTGTTCATTTGAATTCCCATAATGCTTCTCTGAGTCACTTAACTTTAATTTTGGAATGAAACCCTTTGCTGGCAATGATTATGGCTAACTCATTTGTACTATTAAGTGTAGTGTGAATAAATTACACAATTAAAAAGAGAGCTGAAAATACATGGTAGGGCAAAAGTAGGCTTACAGTTGTGAGTATGCAGTACACGGCATTTATATGCTTGTATCATTTATTTCTTAATTGTTTTATTATTTTCCATATGAACTGTAAACCTACTTTTGCCCCACCCGGTATTTTGGGGTAGTTTGTTGAGGAATGGAAAGTGATTTCTAATGGATAGGGAAATAGGTCTAGTGCCAAGAGCTCAGAACCAGCATAAATAAATATGCCTAAATCTTTTCCCAGCTTAGTCACTAACTAGCAGATAATGGTTACTGGACAATTTTCATTGCTTTCTTTATCTTTTATAGAGCCTACATTTTCTCATCTGCAAAGTTAAGAGAGTAAAAGCATATGATTTCTAAGGTTCCTTTCAGTTCAATCTAAAAAATCATAGTAGGAGGATGGATCATTTTGTAAGGTGAAGCATGTGAGGGGAACAGTTTAAGGGTGAGTGGAATGATGGATGGGATGTCAGAATTGTAGAAGGGAGTGAGCTGATTGCAACATGTTCAAGAAAGGATGTGGTGAGCATTTCAGCAGGAGTGACCTAAGATCAGACACTATAGTTGGAAATTGATACAAGGGAAATGAAGTTTACAAGGTACAGAACATTTCAAAAAATCAGGGCAGGCATTAGGCTGCCTTTTTTCTTTCTTAATGTATTTTTTATTGATTTCAGAGAGGAAGAGAGAGACAGAAACATCAATGATGAGAGAAAGTCTTGGGTCAGTGCCTCCCGAATGCCCCCTTACTGGGAATTAAGCCAGCAACCTGGGCGTGTGCCCTGTCTGGGAATTGAACGGTGACTTTCTGGTTCATAGGTCAATGCTAAACCACTGAGCCACACTACTGAGCAAGGCTGCCTTTCAATTCGGGGAACACTTAAGACGGGGCAGAATGGGACTGTAAGATTTTCTAATATTTCCTCACAATTCTTAAGAAAGCGAAAACCTTTGAAACACTTTGCTATGCTTGAACTAAAACCAAAGACAAATGAAATGTAGAAAAATTTCAACAGAGGCTATTTGGGGGTTCTTAATCTTTCTACTTTTCCCTATTCATAACTTCTATAATGTATATTCCTAATAAAATGCAAAGACTTATTAAAATTATTTGAATGATTATTTAAAGAACATCATGGGGAATAAAACACTTATTTTGAATGATTATGCAGATGAGCCTGTAAAATCATAACAGCAAACAGTGGAGACTCTTCTAGCAGCGTCCGTATATGACAACTGTATAATGACCACAAATAACTGTCAAGTTGAAAACTAAAGCCTTTGTTCATTACTGACCACAATATGATTCCTTTAACTTATTTAACTTTTCAAAAACACTTATGAAACAATTATTTTATATTGAAGTATGGCAATTCCCCAGAAATGTAAAAAGAATAAAATATTCTTGCATAATATGTAAATTATACAAAAAATGGAATATACATGATAAATAATAGAATAGAAATATGCCTAAGTTTCTATGAGTGCATAGACAGGAGGGGAACTATCTCTGTTTAGAGGACAGGCGTGATATTTTTTTTAATTTGGGAAAATAATGTCTCTAATGTTATGATTTGAAAATAAAGGAAGAACTAGAATACTGAAAATGGAATGAGATAAGAAACATCCACCATATGTTTTTGGAAAACAAAAACAAGACACTTTGGTAAAGGACCTTTTATTTGCATTTTTTCTGTGGCAAATGCAGCTTGAAATAGAACACTTAGCTCTTTCTCGAAAAACCTGATTAAAGAAAGTAGTTATCTTCTATAATAAAAGAGAAACATGCAAATGTGACCGTTACCACCAGCCAATCAGAGCGGCTGTATGCAAATTAACCCAGCTAAGATGGAGGCCAACAGCCAATCAGAGCGGCTGTATGCAAATTAACCCAGCCAAGATGGAGGCCAACAGCCATGGAATTAGAGCAAACCAAAGGGTTCTGTTGCAACTGCCTGCCTATGCTGGCAGTTGGAAGTGGCACCAGGGCACCAGGGCACCAGGAAGTGGGAAAGCAAGGTGGCAGGCCGGGGAGCGGGTAAGAGGTGGCACGGGGTCAGCGGCCTGCTTGGCAGCTGTCCAGGCCCTTTGCGGGGCATCAGGAAGTGGGAAAGCAAGGTGGCGGGCCGGGGAGTGGGAAAGAAGCAACGGGGGGGGTCAGTGGCCTGCTTGGTGGGCTTCCCAGGCCCTTTGCGGGGCACCGGGGAGCAGGAAAGCAAGGCTGCAGGGGCCGGGGTCCTGCTTGGCAGCTCCCCAGACCCCTTGGCGGCACTGGGAAGTGGGAAAGGAAGGCAGCAGGGGACGGGTGAGTGGGAAAGAGTTGGCGGCCTGCTTGGTGGCTTCCCAGGT
>PVJC01007690.1:26826-50791 GCA_004026665.1 Murina feae | reverse complement strand
GAGCAGGAAAAGGCTGGCCTGACCACGAGCCTCCACAGTGTGCCTGGTGGCAGGTCCCCAGCAGGTAGACACACACAGGAGGACTGCTCTGAGCCTCAGATGCAGCTGCGGGCAGGTCCCCAGTGGCCACACACACACACACACACACACACACACAGAAGGTGCCTGGCAGACTGGGGCCATCATAGGACATCCACTGAGGGGTCCCAGACTGTGAGAGGGCACAGGCCGGGCTGAGGGACTCCCTCCACCCCGAGTGCACAAATTTTTGTGCACCGGGCCCCTAGTCTAATATAAAAGAGTAATATGCAAATTGATGTCACTCTGATACACCTAAGCCACGCCCACCAGCCAATCGCCATGCCCACCAACCAATCAGAGTGACTATATGCAAATTAACCCAGCCAAGATGGTGGCCAGCAGCCACAGAGCTGGAACAAGCAGGAGGCTTGCCCCTGTGATGGAGGAAGCTAAGGTTCCTGTCTGCCTAGGCAGGCCATGGCCTCCGCTCAAGGGAACAAAGTTTCAATTATAGAAGATAAATAAACCCCAGCTACCTGCTTCCAGCCTTGGGCTCAAGGAAGTGGTGGGAGCCTGGGTTGTCAGGGGCAACCTGACTTGGGCTCTGGTTAAAGCAACAAAGTTTCAACTTTAAAAGTTAAATAAATCCCAGATACCAGCTTCCAGCCAGCCTCACTACAAACAGCCATCAGCCACTCACCCAGGCTGGCCAGGTACCCCAGCAGGGACCCCCTTCCTGAAGGGGATGTGGCCAGCATGCAAACAGCCATTAGCCACTCACCCAGCAGGGACCCCCTCCCTGAAGGGAATGTGGCCAGCCTGCAAATGGCCCTCAGCCCCTCATCCAGACTGGGACCCCCTCCCTGAAGGAAATGTGGCCAGCCTGAAAATGGCCTCAGCCCCTCACCCAGGCTGGCCAGGCACCCCAGTGGGGGACACCCACCTTGAAGGGACTGTGGCCAGCCTGCAAACAGCCATCAGCCCATCACCCAGGCTGGCCAGGCACGCCAGCAGGTGGACATCCCCCGAGGGGTCCCAGACTGTGAGAGGGCACAGGCCGGGCTGAGGGACCCCCCCCCCCCAGTGCACAAATTTTTGTGCACCTGGTCCTTAGTACTTCAATAAAACCATATAAATAAATGGACTAATTAATTAGTCAATTAATTACTTAAATGTCAGGCTCACACAACAGAGAAAGGGTATGCTCTTTCTTTTACAAAGGAGAATTGGGGGAAAGATTTCCATCTCCAAATTATCTCCGGAAATGGACAACTTACCTTAACTACATTAAATAATGTCCAATATTCTGAATTATCTTATTTTATAAAATAAATGTGTGCCAAATAAAATTGCCTATTAATTATATTTTTTGTTTTTTAAATATAAAAAAGTATTATATTTTAACAAATTATTTTTTTTGCCCCTATAAAAATAACTATGTGTTTTTTCTCTTGCAATTTGTTAATGTGGTAAATTATATTGACAGATTTTTCTCATATTAAACTATCCATGCTTTTCTGGGATAAACCCAACTTGGTCATAATATATTATTGTTTTGTTTCTGAGTTATTAACTTTGCTAAATTTTATTAGAATTTATATCTTTATATTTACAAGTGATGTTGGTAAACAATGTGATTAACAGCCTTTGAACATGTGATATATTTGAACGTGGGATATATTTGAACATGAGTGCCCAGATTATTATGACCACCCCATCAGTACTTCGTCGGGCCACATTTTGCCTTCAATACTGTGGCGATTCTTCTTGGCATTGACTCCACGAGATGTGGAAATGTGATGTGAGGAATCTGACACCACGCGTGATGAATAGCACTGTCTAGTTCTGTGAGATTTGATGGTTGTGGAACCAGCTGCCTGATGGCTCTTTTAACTTCATCCCACAAATGCTCAATTGGATTGAGATCTGGTGATTGTGGGGGCCACCTAAGCAAGGTAAAGTCTCCCTCATGTTCTTGAAACCTCTCCTGCACAATACAAGCACCATGGCATGGAGCATTGTCTTGTTGGAAGAAGCCATCTCCATTGGGATACGCCTTCAACATGATAGGATGAACTTGATCAGCAATGATACTTAGGTATGTTGTGCTATTCAGACGTTGTTCCACACGAATTAAAGGGTCAAAATCATTCCAGGAAAACATACCCCAAACCATAACACTGCCCCCACCAGCTTGAAGGGTTGTACTCATGCATGTGGGGTGCATGCTTTCATGCTATTTCCGCCAAATTCTCTGTCATCTGCATGATGCAACTGGAAACGTGAGTCATCCGACCACATGACTTATTTACAATGCTCAACTGTCCAATCCTTGTGTTGCTATGTGATTGGAGACATTTTATCTTGATAACTCAGACAGCAAAGGTGTTCTAACAGGCCTTCGGCTTCTGTATGGCTAATTTGCCTACAAACATCAGGTGGTCATAATAATCTGGCCACTCAGCATATGTTCCTTGGAAATTTGTAAAGACTCAACTGTAGGAAACTATATCTTAATTATAATTTGAGTGGATTTAAAGTCTCTCTTGGTCATAGGATTTAGGTCACTTATTTCCTCTTGAATCAATGAAAATTGATTATAGTTTTCTGGAGAATGGACCATTTTGCATATTTTAAATTAATTGACATAAAGTTGTACACGATTATCCCTTGTTGCCTATTTTAATTTCTGGGTGTATTTGTGGTTATGTTGCTTTCTAATTTCTAATTTCAATATTGTTTTGGATATCTTTTATATGTAACGCCATGCTGAGACTGACGTAAGGAAGACCAGTTTTAAATGGGTTATAGTATCCAATGCTTTCAATAGCCCAGAGTTTGAAGTAGGAATAGAAATGGAAATACCACTAGAAGTATGTCCCTGTAACTTCTGTGTACAGTCCCTAATTCCTCCCTGTGGAGTTTCAGAGCTGCAAATACTTGTTTGCACATACATCTTAGAAATGTGCACTCTTATGTAAAGGAAAAAGGTGTGGTGTTCTTTTTCCTCTAGTTGCTCCTTCCACACAGAAAACAGAAGCCAATCACCTATATCTCCTGCAGTTTAGGTAACCTGAGTTTTTCTGACAGGTACTCAAACACTCTGGATCCCATGCTCTTGGCCAGCACTTCCCTTCTAATGAACCTCCTGGGGTGCCAGCCTCCGAACCTGTGTCCTTTACTCCAGGTATAGTCTTAGTCTTACCTACACAGTAGGATGGAGTCAGTAGGACTGGACTGTTCCACTAGTGCTCCCTAAAATACATTGATTTTCTGTTCACCTCATTGCACTATTGATTCACGTTAATTTTGCAGTCAGCCAGACATTTGGGTCTTTTTCACACAGCTGTTGAGAAATCTTTATTCCCAAGTAATATGAGAGCAGGGCACCATTATGTAATTCCCTGGTCTACCGACTTACCAAGAGAGTTTAAAGCATGCCAGGGCTATAGGCAAGCATCCTCATAAACACAGATGGAGGAGCTAGCAAACAGTCTGGCCTCAGCATTCTAGAGGGAGAAATCTCTCTTTAAAAAGGAAGGCATGTTAGCTGAGTCATACCATAGTCCTTTGCCAACTGCAGGAGAATTGTCACTTATTGAGAGCCCCGTGGGTGCCAAGTCTATGTTAGGTGCTTTACATATGTTATCTCTGCTTTAGTCCCCATAACAACACTGTATCAAGGTGTTGGTTTAAATAAATAAGATGTAAACAAATAAATGCCAGGTAAAGTTATCCTCATTTTTTAATGAGGAAACAAAAACTCAGAGCACGACTTGCCCAAAATAATACAGCTAGAAAGTCATGGGGCCTTACTGGACGCTAAAGTCTGTGTAATTTCTGCACCGTCAGCCAGGAGAGAATGAATTCAAGTGGATGCATCGAGCAGCAGGGACACCTGTGTAACGCTTTATAGCTTAATTAAGGCCTTTTACCTACAGTAACGCGTTTGATTTGATCCTCATCACATCTTCATGTGATAGGCAGAGTGGGTGATACAATCTTTATTTTACAGGTAAAGATATCAGTGCCTAGAGAATCAAGGGACCTACCTGAGGTCACCCAACCAACCAGTGAGATTGCAGGGCAGACCTTGACTCCAGGCTCTCTGACAGCAAGCACCCTTCTAGGCAGCTGGTGTAGGGCAAGGGGGGCATCAGAAGGCTGGGGCAAATGCTGATGACCAGTGTGGAAGTGGGGGAGAGAAAAGCTCAAAATCCTAACATTACCACACACGCACGCACGCGTGCGCACACACACACACACTGTAATTCTCTGTTCTTCTTTTTCAATCCGCCCAAGCCCTCAAGAGGCACAGGAGAGGGAAAGCCAAGGATGATGGCTCAGAAGCA
The DNA here is from genome assembly GCA_004026665.1 of Murina feae. NCBI lineage: Eukaryota > Metazoa > Chordata > Mammalia > Chiroptera > Vespertilionidae > Murina > Murina feae. The sequence continues at coordinate 46,418 of PVJC01007690.1, read as the reverse complement.
GAGCAGCTCGGACAGACAACAGCTCTATTCCTTCCACAGCAAGGACAAGGCCACCTTTTACTAGCAATGACATGGGTGCAATCAATTCTTGTGGTGGAGGCTATAAAGCAGAGCCCAGTGAAGCCATCAACCTTCATTTGATTTCTTAAGCAAAGCCAGAATCGAGAGAGAGAGAGAGAGAGAGAGAGAGAGAGAGAGAGAGAGAGAGAGAGAAGTACTCAAAATGAATCAAATGTTTTCATTGCACAATCCATTGAAGACAAGTAGATTTAACAGTAGTCAAGTATCCATAGAACGTTTGGTCTTACCAGGTATTTACACTCCACTTAAGTCAAGCCCCAGATAATTCATGCCTGCAAAGTAGAGGCTGTGCCTGTTAATTGGCAATTTGCCTCCTGGTTACTGGTTCCCACTTGGTCCCAACTGAGACCAAATGCCCCGCAGCTGGGAGGTTCTCTTTTCCCCTATGCCACTAATGCAGGTCCGTTGCTCCCTCTCAAGCCCGGCTGAAAAACTCTTCTCCTAGAGCCCCCTAAATCACCCTGGGGAGTCTACCTTACAATGCCCTCAACTTGCAAGCCAGTGTACTTTACCTGTTAACAGTGGTGGGCCCACACTTTCACCATGGTGCTCAAGTGCGTTCCTCAGAGTTTTGTTTCTTCAAACAAGACATAAGAAACCCAGGAGCAGACACTGAGCTTTTCCAGTTCTTTCCAAACCTGGCTGTGGCTCAAATTCAACCGGAGCACCTTAACAGAATATACAGATGCCTGGACTCCTCCCAGAAAGGATTCTGCTACTGAGCAACTTGTTAACTACATTGTGAGGTTGCCATGTCAGCATGTCAGCAAAATCCAGACAGTGGAAAAAGAGGGATAAAGGAAGAACTTGTAGATTCACAGCCAATGTGATGTTTGGACTTAAATTATTTCCATTTCAAACAAGCACAAGGTAAAAAACAACCAAAAACAAAAGAAAATTTGGCACATTTGGAAGACAGTTGAAATTTTGAACCCCGGATATGTAATGAAATCAAGGAGTTATTGCTATTTCTGTTTAGATTAAGGGTATTGTGGTTATTTTTTAACTTTATAGAGATTGTTTTATTTATAAAAATAAGTTATAAATTGCTTAATTTGTTTCTATAAATTATCTATAAATTTTTATTCCTTACTCACCATAAATTAATGTCATAAATATTATCTTTCAAGTTATTCTTTAGATACAACAGAAAATTATGTTATTTGAAACAAAGTATTATCTACATACTAGGTACTTTTGTAAATCCAGAAAGTAAGATTACTTAAGATATTATAAAACATATATTCTATTTTCCTCTGACTTGAGAGCTTTATTTAAAGAAATAAACATATGTAACCATATTAAAAATGTACTTTTCTGTATGATGCTACTTTCACTGTATCATGCTTCCTCTTCTCTCACAACTAGAGAAAAATGCATAAATAATTTATTCTGGAAAAGCCAAGGTTTAGTCTTGTTGGTAGTTCTTTTCCTACTTCATCAAAATACCATTATAAGACACTTCTCTATTTTATTTTTACTAAGTCGTTATTATTAAAAGTGTATATATGATCCCTTTTTCCCCCCCATTGCCCTCTCCCTGGTATTGTGGTATTAAAAAAAAAAAAACCAAAAAAAAAAAGTTCATATCTTGTAGAGAAATGTATTGAAATACTTTTTAGATAAAATGATATGATGCCTAGAATTTGCTTCAAAATAAGGAAGGATTAACTAGAAACAGAGCATAAGGAAGACTTGCCATTATGGTGGTAAGTGGAGTTCATTAGGTTTTTTCCTACTTCAGTTATTTTGAAATTTTTCATAATAAAATGTGCATTTTCCCACGTTTTCTTTTTCCCCGATGCCTTAACACACTCATCCACACATCCAAACAAAGACCACCTTTCCAATGTGAATGCAGTATTTTTCCCTCGAGGAGAAGAAAGGGGAAGTGTGAGTAGAGCATTTTTGTACTATGTACAAACACAAGTTTCAGAGTTCCTAATAGGATCTGTGCTAATTCTAGACGGAGGCACTTAGATCTGTTACTAATATCAGGTCAATCTGACTACCTCTCAAAAACTAGACCCTTTCCTTCTAAACTAAAGCCGTTTTCTTCATAAACTGCCATACTTGCAGGAGTGCGTGTGTGCGTGCCTAAGATTGCCATTCAGCTTTGCACAGGTTGTGAGCAGCATGAGGATGTCATGTCAAAGGGGCGCCCTTCACATGGCCAGCATTGTAGATCTGCATTGTTACTATGACAGTGGTCTTACAAGTGGCAATAAGATGTTTTGTTCTAACAAAATCAGCGAATTGGACCACTTTCCAACAGATGGGAGCAAGAGTGTCTTAGGGACTCCTTTTCTGATTATAGTAGTAGACTCACTATAAGGGAACTATAAGGAGTAAACTCACTATAAGGAGTGAACTCGAACTCCCTGACTACCTTAGTTTGAATTTCCTCCCAAAAAACTACTTACTGATTTTATAATTTTCACAAGTTACTTAATAGCCCTGAGCCCATGTCTCTTCATCTGTAAAATGAGATGATACTATTGAGAGCATTGTTCAAAGCATGAAATGTATATGAAACAGTGCCTAGCGCATAGTAGGCCCTCAATAAATGCTAGAGATTAGCTATTATCTACTCATACACATCTAATTTTATGGGTGTACGTGTGTATATGAGTGTTTTGTGTCATTCATAAACTCAATAAATTATTGCGATGGCCTTTTTAAAATGACTATATTCATTATTTTACTAATCCAACTATTTTAAAAAAGAAGACATTTTCTCTAACCATCAGGTTTTGAAAAATGCAGTCACACTCAAGGTCCAGGTTAGCAGCCTAGAGTTATAAGTCTCTGCATACAGGAGCTGTGTGCACATGCTGATCAGGAGTTTTGGGTAGAAACATTCTTGGGTTTTTCCATCCTTCTAGCTGTTTGGCTGGTAAGCCTGGAGTGGGAAAAGATCCAGTGAGAGTTGCCAGCCACAAAAGGGGTATTGCCCCACAGGCAGAATAGAGTCAAAACTGCTTCAAGAGGTTAAAAGTCTATTTTTAAAAGGAAAGAACACAGAGTATGCTTTAACTTGCTGTTAAAAATAAACTCAGCTGCCTCCTCTACACTTCCCACCCCTCCCACTGTCCTCCCATACCCTGCTCTTGCCCCATATGAAAGAAAGAGGGCTTGCATCTCATTTTGTTTCTTCTCATGAATTCTGCATTTTCTTATTTTGTTTTTACTCTTAGCCAAACATGAACTACTTTGGTTTTCAGTTCACAAAACAAGTTGCATTCTCTCCCAATAATGCCTCAGGGACCCCTGGGAAAGCACACTGATTGTAATTTAGAATTAACCTGAGTCTGGGGCTGAGGGGGGAATCTGTGCAGAGCTAAGCACGGTGGAGCCCTGCCAGCTCTCGCTGGTGCCAGGGAGGTGCCTGCAGGGAGGTCATGCAGGCCGCAGGGCTCTGCACTGCGTGCTGCTTAATATTAAGCACAGCCCTTTCCTGAGGCAAAGTTATTCATAGAAACACTGCGTTGCTGCGCTTTGGTTTCACTGAATTCCTTTAAGCAACCACAACAATTCTATAGATCAGATGTGCTGGTCTCTGTTCATAACAGAGCTAGTCTGTATAACAGAAAAGCTGCTGTCTGCAATGAGTCATCTCAATGTCTTTTTGTATGTAGATGAGGCAGCTATGCTCACCACTATACCACCAACACATATGTAGATGGTAGAGAGATTGCAAGATCCCAGTGGTAGAGGACGTGTTGAAGAGATCTCTCGGATCTTATTTATTTAAAAAGATTTTTTAAGGCCTTTAATATAAGATCAAGAGAAAAGCAACAGAATTTATTTTAAAAAATAAGTTCTAGTCTCAGGCCAGCCTGTAACTTTAAGTGTGACCTCAGTCAAGCTATTAACTTCCCTAGAGGTTCCTTTTTATAAAATGAGGCCCCCACCTTCTTAGATCTATTCTTTAATAAGAATATATCATTGTTAAATTATATATAATTGAAAATAAAATCTTATGTCAAGACAAATATTAAAATCTCAGTACAAATGTGTACTTCTTTAAACATTCTTCAAAGTTAAGGAATGATTTTGACCCATGTCTAGAAAGTTAGGAAGGAAATTTACCCATAAAGTTGAGTTTTAGCCAATTGTTTTCCATTTTTCACAAAAGAGAGCCTCTTGAGTGCAACAGCATCTGGGAGGGCACCAGCACCTCACTAAATATGCCTTAAGAACAAAAGAAAGGCAGGATGCAGGGCTTCCAGCCTGCAGGACTCAGCCCCCAGGGCACTCCAGAGGGCAAGGTTCTTCCATCCACATGCTCACAGGCATTGTCTGGGACCCATATGTATATGCAACTGGTTTTCAAATGTAGGTAGGATGGTGGTGATGAATACGCTATAATAAATACATTATAAATTTTCTTTTTACATGTGTATTCATCAAATGAAACTCATTGAAAAACAATACCAAAATGAAACATGCATTTTCTTTTTTCCAGCACTGACCATGGTGGACTTCCCTGTGTTCCATTTATTTGGGCTCAACTTATTGCCTTTCCTTGATCTTGACTATGTTCTGTGCCTCTATTTTACAAAAGCAAAAGCAAAAATACAATAAATGTAATAGATGGGAATGTGTATAACAAGGGAATACTAAAATATCAGGACTGCCTCCCATCTAGTACTTTTCATTTCTCAGTCACTCACTATCATTTCTGAGTACTTGGCTATTCTTATAATGTGTATCTGATTTTTTGAGCATTAGTGTACTTTTATTGAGTCATATTTGGCATTAACATATTAGTTTTAGGTGTACAACATAATGATTTGCTATCTGCATATATTGCAAAATGGTCACATGATACATTTAGCTAACATCCCATGCATACACACAATTACTGCTTTTTTTCTCGTGATGAGAACTTTTAAGATATACTCTCTTAGCAACTTTCAAATGTACAATACAGTAAGTATTGTTGTTTCAAATATACAATACAGTTACCATACATTACAGCTCCAGGACTTACTCATAACTAGAAGTTTGAACCTTTTGACCCCTTCTTTGTTTGTAATATGGGAAGTACAGAAAGAAAGACAGCTAGCTGTGAGGACTCTATTGTGTGTGTCCAAGCAGAAGGTAAACGCTTGGACTAGGGTGATGAAAGTGAAAATAGAAAGAAATAGAAAGTTATTCAAGAGGTAAATGCCAAGTGAGACGCATTGAATGGGATATGAAAGGCAAGCAAGAGACATCAAAACCGATGCCCCGTTTCTGACTTGGGTCAACATACAATAGCAAGCAGCACAGCAGAGAGGCTAGAAGTTGGCCTCCCGTTTACACAGTCTGCATCCAGAGCCCAGCATCTACCGATGACTAGCTGTTGAACCTGGGTCATGGCACCAAATCACCGTGTGCCTCCGATGTGTGAAATGAGGATAATAACTGTTCCTTTGATATCAGACTCTTGAAAGGTGAAATGAGGTAAAGCATGTCAGGTGCTTGGAACTGAGCCTGGACTATCACGAGCACAGTTAGTCACAGACACTATTGGGAAGACAAGGATCTCAGGAGAAGGCACAGTTGTGGGGCTGGGGGGACCATGAATTCAGATCAAACATGTTGCATTTGAGACTTCAATGAAACCAGAGAATGAGGAGGTGTGGACCAGAGATGTGGGTTTCATTTTAGAGCCATCAACAATAGTGAAAGCAACCAAAGCTATGGGAATAGATGAGATTGTCCCGGGAGTGTAGGAAAAGTGAGCATAGATTAGCGTCCTAGAGCAAACCCAGAAGGATGGCAACATTAAAGTGACAATTTCAGGAAGACAGAGAAAAGTAGTTGGAGAAGCCAGAGGGGAGTCAGCAGTGGCTTCAGTCCAGTTAGGAAGGGGAAATAAAAGTGTCGCGAAAACAGCAGGAGCTGGACTGAGATTTATTGGCGTGACTTGGGATCTCCCTTCATCATCCTCTCCGGCCAGGGGTCAGGTGACATGGTGGCAGGAAGCTTGTCTCAGTTGACATTTAAAAGAGCAAACACCAGCCCCGCCAGAGTGGCTCAGTTGGTTGAGTGCCGGCCACGGAAAGGTTGCCGGGTCAGGGCACATACCTGTGTTGTGAATTTCATCCCTAGTCAGGGAGCATACAAAAGGCATCCAATCAATGTTTCTCTCTCTCTCCCTCTCTCCTTCTCCCTCTCCCTTCCTCTGTCTAAGCATGTCCTTGGGTGAGGATTTTTTTGAAAAAAGCCAACACCAAACACCCATGTCTAATCTTCTGGGCTGACCCAGAAGCACCCGGCAGCTCACTTCGGTGAGTGGAAATGGCACAGCCCAAGTTTTCTGGTCACACCCCTGAACCTTGGTTCTTTCCTTCCTGTGACAAACTGTGCGGCAGATATCCCTTCTGAGTCAAATAGCTGCTTCCACTGAGAGCGAGCACAAGTTTGGTCGTCTACCTTCCTCTGCACATAAAGGCTCCACATGCCCTTGCCAAGGTCCAAAAGCCCCTTTGAGTAATTATCACCCCAAGTTTTCCTTTTTTCTCAAGGAATCTGGTTCCAGAACACTGTCTGCATGCTGTTTGGTGAATCCCAAGACCCGGCCCAAGGCCTCCCTCCCAGGCTCCTCATGGCAATGCCAGCCTGCTGTCAGCCCAGCGCAGGCCGTCACTGGAGGACACCAGGGGGATTACTCAGGTTCAGTGCAAAAATGTTGTGAGCCTGTTTTCCACTCGGTCGAGCACACGCAAGCAGCAATTGTTATTTTACAATCATCAGCAGAGCCTTCTGCTACATACTTTCGGGAAGTGGTGATACAGAAAAGAGTGCTTACCTCTTACATTCTCCTACCCCCACATTTTCATTAACACCCAATTGATTGTAGCCAAGTTCAGTGCTACGCTCTCTGCAGCACTTGGGCGCAGTAGCAGCTGTGCATCTGAGATGACACAGTAATTCCTTACTCTAGAAAAAAAATGTACTCTGGCAAAAATGAATCTTTTTGCCTAAGATGAACTGGTTCCATTCCTCGTTCCTCCAACCTTAAGGTTAGCTGGTTTGCTGAACTTCCACCAACTGAAAATAAAGTAGACTGAAAGAGAAAACCAGCCTGGAAGAGGGAAAAAAAAACATAAAGGGAAAAACCGGAACTGGGACTGACTAGTCTGAAAGCTGGTAATGTTATCAAGTTAACAACCTCCCATTGATCAATATATGGCCAATAAAAAGCGAATGGTGTGATTTTTTTAAAATCTCCATGAAGAAACTAATATAATGGTGTGCCAACTATAATTTTTTAAAAATCTGTGAAAAACAAGACATATTAGCATAATGACTTTATTATGCAGCAGTAACATAAATTACAATCTTCTCTCATAGAATATTTGTTGAAATTAGGAGACGGTAGGTAGCACATTTAAACACAAGAGCTAATGGAAACCCTAAATTTAGATTATACTCCATCTGGCTGCCAAAAAGCCTGCCTCAGCACATTAACCAGAGGACCAAGTCAGAGAAGGGAAGTAGCTTCAAAAAATGCAAAAGAGAAAAGAAATTTACTTAGAATTTTATTTGGTAAAACAACATCGAGCCATGGGATGACAAATCACCTGTTTCATGGATTGTTTATGACTCAGATGTTAGTTCTCACGCTCTTCAGAAGTGAATGGAGAGAAAAGAGAGGTGTTTCTCCCTTTAAGCTTGAAAGAATTTGGTTGTAGCATGTAGTTCACGGATGTGTGGCATTATTAAAATAATGTTGACGATTTAGTTTTGCCATTCCTACATATGCACCATAAACAGAGCTGCTGTTTCTATTCTTCCAAAGCCATTTTAAACACTAGCCCCATGGAGACCCTTCCCCTTAGCAATTTGCAAGAGTTATGTTTTCCATTACCTGAATAGCAACGTTATATCTACAAAACAAAATTAATTTTTCCAGCTTTAGCTTTGCTCATTAATAGAAGAAAGTAGATATTTCTCAAGCCAAAACTTCCCCTTTGTTTAAGGTGAAAAATCTTGACCCAGACAACAAAACAAAACCCACTGAGAACAGAAAATGTCTCTTTACAACAATCCCATGGCACACAAGCCATCATGATAACCAATATACTCATAGAAAGTCAACAATGGTCATTTACAGTTGATCCAGTTCCTCTATTTAGGAGATTTTTTTGTAAGATAAATGGATTACAGAGTCTTGTAAGGTGTGTACTTATGGTTGACCCTTTATATTTTTCAGAATTTGTCTGGAGTTGAGGAATGCTATTCTGAGTGTGTTGGTTTCTTTTTATGTAAACTTTATTGAAAAACAGAGACAGTGAACAGGATGAAGAAGGTTTCATTCAGGCTGTGTGTTGACAGGGGAAGATCACCTCTGGATCTAGAAACAGGGGTGCTTTAATTCTTGTTGAAATCTTCAGAAAATCTCTGACTCCCAAATATTAATCATATCTGTAGGCCACCCTGCTTATCTGGCCCCTGCTCAGATCTTACACTAGCCTTGTTATGGGATGAATTGCATTCCCCCAAATTCATATGTTGAAGCCTTAATCCCCAGTACCTCAGGTGGTGACTGTATTTGGAGACAGGGTATCTAACAAGCAACTAAAGTAAAATGGGATGATATGGGTGGGCCCTAATTCAATGTGTGTGATGTCCTTAGAAGAAGAAGAAGAGATTAGAGCACAGATGCACACAGAGAAAAAACCATGTGAAGACGGGGAGAAGGTGATCATCTTCAAGGCAATGAGAGAGGCCTGGGAAGAAATAAACCCTGTTAACACCTTGATTCTGGACTTCCAGTCTCCAAAACCATGAGAAAATATATTTCTATTATTTAAGCAGCTTAGACTGTTCTTTGTTCCAGCAGCTCTAACTAGCTAATATAAGCCCACTCACGTTCTGATTCCCCCCTGAGATTCAGCCATCCTTGCCTTCTTTCTGTTTTTTTACAATGTGCCTGACTGATTACCAGTGTAGGTCCATTGCACTAGCTGTGCCCTCCATTTGATCTTTGCATAACTGCTCCTTCTTGTTTTTCAGGTCTCAAGTTAAATACCATATCTTCAAAAACTAGATAATCTGGAGTAACTCTTCTGATTCCCATTCTCTGTCTCTTCACTCCTTAAAAATTGCATCATAGCACTTATCACCACCTGCTTTTCTTGTTAACTTATGCATTTTCTTACCTTTTGTATCCCCCAATGTGTTACCTGAGAATAGACACAAAAAATGTTTATCTCACTCACCACATATCCCCAAGTCTTTAAATACAGCCTAACATTTGGAAGGGGACTCAAGAAATATTTAGTGAATGAATGAATGTTTGAATGATTGAATAGCACCAAAAAAATATTTCAAATCACTAAAATCAATTAATAGGCATGAAATGTCTGCCACAGGGAAAGGCAATAGAGTTGGCTGAAGCCAATTGAACAGAACTAAACTGAAGAGAATTAGGCAAATAAAGCCAACCTATTTATAGAATTCATTTTTTAAATTTTTATTCTAGCTATCTATTATATAATCTTGACAATGAAGGCTCTATAAAAAATAAAGCAAAGGAGATACATAAGATCTATTCAAAGAAAAACTATCTGGAGGTAGTTCCATCTGGAGAGGAAAATTAGGAGGAAAAGTAACAGGGAGATTACTATCCTCATGTTTCCTTTTGCACTATTGAACATTTTTGCCTGTGCACAATTTTACCTTTTAGAAAGAATTTTTACAGAAGGTAAAGCAAAGATTTGAACAATTACTTGCCTTAAGGATATCAATGAAACTCTGGCCCTTTCCCCATCTGCCCAGACACGCCATCATTCCTATTTCTGCCCCTTTGTTCCTGTTGCTAAAGCTAAGAGGACATTATCCTCTCCCTCCATCTCCTCCACAAGTTCTCCTGCCAATCCAGAATCTCTTGCACATTTCTGTGGTAGGTAGATCACTTTGAATTATAATTGTTTGCTTAACATATCTGTCTCAACTTGAGCTTCATGAACACAGAGACTTGGTTCTACTTGTGTTAGTAATCACATAACATTTAACCCATGAAAGGGTCCCCATGAATTCTTGTTAATTGAATAAATATGCACAATACAGCTCCTTCCTAAAGACCCAGAAAATCCATCCAACTCTTTATTCCTTTCCTATGCTCTTATTGGTTCTTACTATCTGCTCTTCCAGTTCCAGCACTTGATACCCTGCAACATGACAAGAAGGACAAAAGAGAGCATTCAGTTTAATAAACCGTCAAAACAGGACCCACGTCCAGAAACATTCTACTTACTTGACTCAATACTCAATATAAAAGGGAGAAAAAACATAGGGAATAAAGTAATAATATTGCAATGATTATGCATGGTGCCAGGTGAGTACTTGAATTATCAGGGGATCACTTTATAAATTATATAACTGTATAACCACTATGATATAAACCCTAAACTTATACAAAATAATTGTTTTAATTCTCACCCAGAGACATGTTTATATTAATTTGAGACAGAGAGAGAGAGAGATCAATGTGAAAGACATCAATGTGAGGTGTGTCCGTTGCCTCCGGTACACACCTCAATCAGGGATCAAACCCACAACCAGGATATGACCCCTGAATGGGAATCCAACCCGCCACCTTCTGGTACACAGGATGACACTCTAACCAACTGAGCCACACCAGTCAGGGAAATACAAGTGATTTTGAAAGTCAACTAAAAAGTAAAAATTTTTTTAAACTCAAAAAAATGAAGAAGCAGTAGAGCCTGTTAAGACCTCTTATTTTTTAATTGGGATATAATTCATAAACCACAAAATTCAACATTTGAAAGTGTACAGTTCAGTGGTTTTTAATATCATCACTAGGTTGTGCAACCATCACCACTTTCTAATTCCAGAATGTTTTCATCACCCCAAAAAGAAAGCTGAGGCCCATTAGCAGTCACTCGCCATTTCTGCTTTTTCACCGGGCCCTGGAAACCACTAATCTACTTTCTGTCCTGACATTTTATTAAAAATAGAGTAATACAGTAACCATCCAACAATTTCTGGCTTCTTTAGTATGTCGTCTGCATGGTTCATCCATGTTGTAGCGTGCACTCCTTTTTATGGTTGAATAATATTCCATTGCCTTTTCCTCAGTTAATAGTCATTTGGATTGTTTCAAGTTTCATGCATATTATAAGTAATTTTGCTATCAATATTCATGTATAAGTTTTTGTTTGAACATATGTTTTCAGTTATTTTGAATTATACACATAGGAGTAGAATATTCTGGGTTATAAACACACATAATAACTTTGTGTTTAACTTATTGAAGAATTGCCAAATTTTTTCCCTAGGGGCTGCACCATTTTACATCTCCATCAGCAATATATGAGGGCAAGGCAGTATTTTTAGAGATTAGATAATCATAAATAAAGGACATTATCCTTTAAAGACTGCCCAAGACCAAGAAGAAAGGAAAGAAATGTTTTACTGGGAAGGAAGATGTTTTGTTAAGAAAATGACTAGCTCACAAAGTCCCGCTGATTCATTTTCAGACAATTTTACCATTGCCTTGCTTAATTTGCATTTTGACCACGTGTTCAGTCTTCCCACGAATAACCTGGATGTCCAGGGCATGTTTCTCAAGCAGTGAGAACACCTTTGAAACATCACTTAATACATGTAGTTTGTTTCCTGCTCAGTAGGGAAGAATAAGTCTTCTTTTGCCCACTTAGCTTTCTTTTTGGAAATAAGCTTTTCAAAAAGCAGGACGTTCAGCCGTGCTTTAACCCACCAATCTGCCTGAATAGATTCCATCCGTTATTTGAGTTTGTATTTTAAACTTTAGCCTCAGGCAAATTTTATATGTCTCATAGACTTTGGGGAATTAAAAAGACATAAGGGGGTAAAGTGTGTGTGCACACCCACACATGCATGCATGCAGTGTGCATGTGTGCACACATGTGCACACACCACAGAATAAGGGATGTATGCTATCAGTAATTATCAACTGATTAACTTAATAGAAAGCCACCACCTACCCTGTCTATGGCAGCCACAGCCTCCCACTACGCTGGCAGATACTAAGTTCCTGTGCCTCCTTGAAGGACAATAACATAGACTGTTAATAAAAAAAGGATTCCAAGCCTATGAGTAAATGTATGTAACTACGGATGGAGTACTAACAAATAAAATAAATATAGTTACAAATGAAAGTGAACCTACATTCACTTTACTAAAATTGATAGATTTCATTATAGATTTCTCTATTCATCCTACTTAACTTCTCCAAAAGAAGCAGCAAAAGGCCACAAACTCAACAAAACTCCTTCTCTGTTCATAAAAACTCCTGTCCTGCCTAGCTAGTATGGCTCAGTGGTTGAGCATCAACCCATGAACCAGGAGGTCACAGTTTGATTCCCCAGGGAACATGCCCAGGTATTGGGCTTGATCCCCAGTAGGGGGTATACAGGAGACAGACAATCGATGATTCTCTCTCATCATTGATCTCTCTCTCTCTCTCTCTCTCTCTCTCTCTCTCTCTCTCTCTCTCACCTTCCAACTCTCTGACATGAATAAAAACATATTTTAAAAAAACAGCTCCTGTCCTGACTCCAAGTCCACACCCTAAATAAACAGGCAAACCTTTGTCCCATGCTGTAGCTGAGACTGTCCCAAGACCTTGAACCTACAGAGAGGCTGTTTCCAAGGACAGGACATTCCACCTACCCAACTGTTCTCAAGCTACACAGTTCGGCTCCAAAGACAGGCAGTGGCAGAGGTGCGACTGAAGAGAGAGAGGGGAAGAGAGATTGAGAGGGGAAACTGAACTCCCTTAAGCCAGGGCATGAGGTAGCAGATGAGGCAGGTTGTCAATCAGAAGTTTTTCAACAACCTGACTGGTGATGCTCCACTTCCTGAGGCCATGGGGAAGTCTGCTAAGCTGTGTTCTAGGAAAGCTGCCTTCCAGGTGCCATCAGAGCCCAGAGCGCCCTGTGATGAGCTCTGAAATGCTCTGTTGAAAAGTAAAAACCATAGGAGCCCCAAGAGAGTCCTGGTTCTCAACCCTCCCCATTACATATCTTAGCCTCCATTCCTGCAGCTCTAAAGTGGAAATAAATCAATGTGGCATCTGAGACAATGCCTATAAGAATGTTGGTATTAAATGAATTAAAAACTCACTAACTCAACATTAGTGGTTCTCAAATTTGAGTGTATTATTAGCATCACCTGGAAAGCTTGTGAAAACACAGATTTCTGGCCTCACCCTCAGAGGTTCCATTCATTAGGGCAAGATCAGGGCCTGAGAATGTGCATGTCTAACAATTTCCTAGCCAGGGATGCTGATGCAGCTGGCCAGGTATCACACTTTAAGAACCACTGCTAAAGTACAGGATAAAGGTCAGCTGGAGTTATAACGGCAATCACTAAGCACGTCCAGACTGAGCAGTAAAAAGGGAACAAGTCTACTGCTAGGATAAGTATGAAAATAATAAAACACATGAAAATAGTGGAACAGATAATGCTTGAGTTGCCAGCAGCAAACTGTTGCAATTTAGTCTTTAAAGTCAAAAAGACCCAGGAATTCATCAAACAGACATTTCAAACATCTCCCGTCCTCCAACTGAATAGGAAGAGATCAAGGCTACCTACCATCTTCTTGGAAGCCCTTGGCCTTACAGCTCCGGCTCTCCCTCTTCACAGAAGAGGAATCTCATTTCCTAACTCACTCACAGCAGGAGAAGATAAAAGCTCAGGAAAATGACAACACACCCTAACAAGTCACTGTAATAGGGACCAGTAATAGCAACACCTCTGGGTATAAGACTAGATGGTTTTAAAAAACTTTCCAGTGATCAAGAGAGTGTGGTATTGGTGAGAGAAAATACAAAATAATTAATGGAACAGAATAGAGATCCCAGAAATAGACTAACACAGATACAGTCAACTGAAGCAAAAACAACCTCATATAGAGAAGGAGAGTCTCTTCAACTAATGGTGCTGGCACAAATGGATATCCACATACAAGAGAAGGACAAGGAGAAGAAAAGAGGAAAAGGGATGGAAGAAAATGGAGAAGGAGGAGGAGAAGGAGGAAAAAAGAAGAAAGGAAAATGAATCTAAACAAAGATCTTATATCTTCCACAAAAATAACTAAAAATAAATCACAGACTTAAATGTAAAGTGCAAAACAGAAAGATAACATAGGAGAAAAATCTAAATGACCTTGGGTTTGAAGATGACTTTTTAGATACAACACTAAAAAAAATGACCCATGAAAAACAATAAACAGGTTGAACTTTATTAAAATTAAAAACTTCTGCTCTGTGAAAGACACTGTTAAAAGAATAAAAAGACAAGCTACAGACTGGGAGAAAATGTTTGCAAAACATATTGAATGAAGGACTGATATCCAAATTATAAAAAGAATTAGTCTGTTGAGTTTCTTTGGATAAATCCCCAGAAGTGGGATCACTGGGTTATAAGGCAAATCCATTTTTAATTTTCTGAGGGAACTCAGTACTGTTTTCCATAGCAGCTGAACCAACCTGCATTCCCACCAGCAATGCATGAAGGTTCCCTTTTCTCCACAACCTTAGCAACACTTGTTGTTTGTTGATTTATTGATGATAGCCATTCTGACAGGTGTGGTGTGATATCTCATTGTGGTTTTAATTTGCATTTCTCTGACAATTAGGGACACTGAGCATTTTTTCATTTGTCTATTGGCCATCTGCATGTCCTCTTTGGAGAGTGTCTATTCAGGTCTTTTGCCCATATTTTAATTGGATTGTTTGGCTTTGTTTGTTTGTTTTGGTATTGATTATTATGAGTTCTTTATAAATTTTGGATATTAACCCTTATCTGATGTATCATTAGTGAATATGTTCTTCCACTTAGTAGGTTGTCTCTTTGGTTTGTTGATGGTTTCCTTTGCTGTGCAAAAACTTTTTGGTTTGATGTAATCCCATTTGTTACTGCTTTAATTTTATTTCTCTTGCCCAAGGAGACATAGCAGAAAAAAATATTGCCAAGACAAATGCCAGTGATTTTTACTGCCTATGGTTTCAAGTCTTACATTTAAGTCTTTAATCCATCTTGAGTTTATTCTTGTATATGGTGTAGGAAGTTGGTATAGTTTTTGTTTTCTTTGTTGTTATTTTTTGCATGTATCTGTTCATTTTTCACAGTACCATTTGTTAGATACTGTCTTTACCTCACCGTACGTTCTATCTTCCTTTGTCAAATACTAATTGATCATACAGATGTGAATTTATTTCTGAGCTCTTTATTCTGTTCCATTGATCTATATGTCTGTTTTTATGCCAGTACCATGCTGTTTTGATTACTATGGCCTTCTAGTATAGTTTGATATCACATAGCATGATACTTCCAACTGTGTTCTTCTTTCTCAATATTGCTGTGGCTCTTCAAGATTTTCTGTGGTTCTATGTAAATTTTTGGATTATTTGTTCTAGTTTTGTGAAATACCCCACTGGTATTTTTTTAATCTTTTTCCAATGACATGTTTCCATTGATTCTTAGAGAGAGAGGAAGGGAGAGAAAGAGAGAGAGGGATATTTATGTGAAAAAAAATCAATCGGTTGCCTCCCGTATGTACCTCAACCTCGGATCAAACCCACAACCCAGGTCTTAGCCCTAACTATGAACCAAACCTGCAAACTTTAGATGTATAGGACATTGCTTCAACCAACTGAGCCACTGACCAGGACTCCAATTGATATTTTGATAAGGATTTTATTGAATCTATAGATAGCTTTGGGTAGTATGGACATTTTAATGATGTTAATTCTTCTTACTTGTGAACATGGTATATGCTTCCATTTATTTATATCTTCTTTGATTTCCTTCTTCAGTGCCTTATAATTTTTCAAGTATATGTCTTTTAAATTCAAAAATATATATGTACTGTCATGTTCATTGCACAATTACTTATAATAATCAAGCTATCAAAGCAACCCAAGTGCCCACCAATAGATGAGTAGATAAAAAAAGCTGTGGTACAGCAACAAGGACAGGAACATTGGGGGGGGGGGGGTAACAGATCAGCCAAGGGACTTTTGGTGCATGCATTTAAGCATAAATAATGGACACAAAACACTGGGGGGTAGGGGAGGCGGGCGGAAGGGCAGGGGAAAAAAGAGATATATGTACTAATCTTTGTAAAACTTTATGTAATAAAAAAATAATAAATAAATAAATAAATAAATAAATAAATAAACAAACAAACAAAAAGGAAAAAAAAGCTGTGGTACATATATACAGTAGAATATTACTTGGCCATAAGAAAGAATGAAATCTTACCTTTTGCAACAGAACAGACCTAGATGGTATTATGCTCAGTGAAATAATCCAGAGAAAGACAAATATCACATGGTTTTATTTATATGTGGAATCTAAAGAACAAATTAATAAACAAATAAAATTGAAACAGACTCATAGACACAGAGAGTGAATTGTTGGTTGCCAGAGGGAGGGGGTTTCGGGGACTGGGTGAAAGGTGAAGGAATTAAGAAGCACAAATTGGTAATTGCAAAATAGTCACAGGGTAAGTAAAGCATAGGAAATATAGTCAATAATATTTTGATAACTATGGTTCAATCCTTGGTCAGGGCACATGCCTGGGTTGCGGGCTCGACCCTCAGTGTGGGGCATGCAGGAAGCAGCCAATCAATGATTCTCTCTTATCATTGATGTTTCTATTTCTTTCTCCCATCCTCTCTGAAATCAATAAAAATATATTTTAAAAGACACAAAAATCTGCATGAGAATGTTTCTAGCAGCTTTACTCATAAATGCCAAAACTTGGAAGCAACCAAGATGTCCTATAACTGGTGAATGGGTTAACAAAAAAGACAGTGGTACATCCAGACAATAAAATATTATTAGGTGATAAAAATAAGTGAGCTATCAAGCCACAATATAACAGGGAGGAAATTTAAATGCATATCGTTAAGTGAAAGAAGCCAATCTGAAAAGGCTATTTATTGTATCATTCCAACTACATGACATTCTGGAAAAGGCAAAGCTATGGAGACAGTAGAGATATCAGTGGTTGCTAGGAAATCAAGGAGAGGGAAAAGGATGAGTAGGTGGAGCACAGGGCATTTTAAGCACACTGAAACTATCCTGTATGATACTGTAATGGCAAATACAGGACCCTATGCATCTGTCAAAACCCATAGAATCTACAACACCAAGAGTGAAATCTGATGTGAAGCCAATACTGACTCATCAATTTTAAGAAATATGACACACTGCCTAGCCGGCATGGCTCAGTGGTTGAACATCGACCCATGAACCAGGAGGTCACAGTTCAATTCCCAGTCAGGCCACCTGCCTGGATTGTGGGTTGGATGCCCAGTGTAGGGCATGCAGGAGGCAGCCGATAAACGACTCTCTCATCACTGATGTCTCTATATATCTCTCCTTCTCTCTGAAATCAATAAAAAATATAGTTTTTAAAATGTGCCACACTAATACAGAATGCTAATAATAGAGGGTGCTGTGGGGGATGGGTAGAAATTCTCTGTACTTTCTGAGCTATTTCTCTATAAACCTAAAAATGCTCTAGAAAAATAAAACCTATTTTTAAAAAATCTTTTTGATATATTATCTAATATACCCCTCAGATCAACTCTATATAGTAGAGTAGATATGATTGTCTTCATTTTTGAGATGAGAAAATTGATTTACTGATGTTCACACAAAGTCAGTTGCAAGCTAAAATTTGAACATTTATCTTCTGGTTCTCACCTCTGGATTCTTTCCAATGTACTGACTGTGTGTGCTATGCTGGGTCAACTCACATGTTCCTGCATCTTCCTTTTACCTCTTAGAGATGCTGCCAAGGTCAAAGAGAGCTGGAGGGAGGCATTAGTGTGTGGACAGAACTGAAGACACCAAGTCTCTCACAGGGAGTGACCCCATGATTCCCTTGGCTGGTCTGAGCTCTGACACTCATCCCCCAAGTCCTCAATTTTACACGTCACTTAGTGATACAGCAACCTACTAGTAAAATGTGAGGCTCTGGGGTTAGTCAATGGAAAAGGCATTAAATCTCTAACGTGGCATGTTTTGTACATCCCTAAATAATTTAGATTTTCCTAATGGAATATTTCTCAAACTTCAGTCCTTTTTATTTCATCTTCACAATTTTTGCCATGCCTGCTTATCACTTACACCATTTTTATTTAATACTAAGGGCCCGGTGCACAAAAATTTGTGCACTGGGGCGGTGGTGAGGGGGGTGTTTCCTCAGCCTGGCCTGTGCTCTCTCACAGTTTGGACCCCTCTGGGGATGTCCACCTGCTGGTGTGCCTGGCCAGCCTGGGTGAGGGGCCAATGTCTGTTTGCAGGCTGGTCAAGCTCCCCAGTGGAAACCCTCACCCCAGGGGGTGTGGCAAGCCTGGCTGAGGGGCTAAGGGCAGTTTTCAGGCTGGCCACAGCTCCCACTGACCCTCTGGGCCATCCGCCTGGGAAGTGATGGGGTTGCGCTGGCCACCCCATAGGCTTCCCAGGAGGGGGCCTTGGGGTCCTCCGGCTGGTCTCGTTCCCCCAACCCCCAGGATTCTCCACCTAGGAGGCCCATCAGGTGGCGCTGGCCACCCCATCGGCCTCCCAGGAGGGGGCCGCGGGGTCCGGCCGGCTCCCACCCAGGAAGGCACCCAAAGGCTCAAGGCGCCAGATGCCTTCTCAGGAAGGAGGCTCACAAGATGGCAGAGGCCGCAGCCCTGGAGAAGCTGCACACCAGGGCTATGGCCTCCGTCATCTTGGCTGGGCTAATTTGCATACAGCAGCTCTGATTGGCTGGTGGATGTGGCTTACCCCATCCCGGAGAAATGGTTAATTTTAATATTATGCTTTTCTTAGTTAAGATTCTCCTTTAAAGAGACTCACTGTTTTTTTTGTTTTTTGTTTTTTTTTTCAGAGAATGTGCAAAATTTTTTATTTTTTATTTTTTTATTTTATTTTATTTTATTTTTTAATATCTTTATTGTTCAGATTGTTACAGTTGTTCCTCTTTTTCCCCCATAGCTCCCCTCCTCCCAGTTCCCACCCCATCCTCTGTCCCCATCCCCCCGCCCCATCCTCATCCATAGGTGTACGATCATTGTCCATTCTCTTCCCGCACCCCCAACACCCTTTACCCCCGAAAATTGTCAGTCCACTCCCTTTCTATGCCTCTGATTCTATTCTATTCACCAGTTTATTCTGTTCATCAGATTTCTTATTCACTTGATTTTTAGATTCACTTGTTGATAGATAAGTATTTGTTGTTCATAATTTTTTATCTTTATTTTTTCTTCATCCTCTTCTCACAGGATACCTTTCAGTATTTCACATAATACTGGTTGGGTGGTGATGAACTCCTTTAGCTTTTTCTTGTCTGTGAAGCTCTTTATCCGACCTTCAATTCTGAATGATAGCTTTGCTGGGTAAAGTAATTTTGGCTGTAGGTTCTTGCTGTTCATCACTTTGAATATTTCTTGCCACTCCCTTCTGGCCTGCAAAGTTTCTGTTGAGAAATCAGCTGACAGTCG
>PVJC01007690.1:0-26726 GCA_004026665.1 Murina feae | reverse complement strand
GCCAGAGACTCCTTACACTATCTTCATACTTCTTGATTTTTTTCTTTTCTTTTCTTTTCTTTTTTGGTTTTTCCAGCTGGGTGAGTTTTGCTTCTTTATATTTCATATCTTTGACTTGATTCTTGCGATCCTCTCATCTGCTGTTGGATCTCTGTATATTATTCTTTATTTCAGTCAGTGTATGCTTAATTTCTAGCTGGTTCTTTTTCATATGCTCAAGGGTCTCACTAAATTTATTGGCAGTCTCTAAAATATTCTTGAAAAGTCTTATAACTGTGGTTTTGAACTCTATATCCAGTCGTTTGCGTTCCTCCATTTCTGTCTTTTGTGATTTATTTCTTAGTCTCCGCATTTTGGCTTTCTGTAGGGCCCAGTCATTCAGCCTCCCCAATCACCTGGGGTGGACACTCTTGTTGTATGCCTTTGAAGGCTGAGTGCACAATCTTGTAGTTATCACTGGGAGGTATCACTGGGAGGAAATGATCTGCGGGCTTTTTTCCTTGTTGTTTGGGGTTTGGATCTTTTGGAGTTCTGCTCCGGCTGCAGCCCCTTAGGTTATGCTGAAGGCTGGCAGGCACATAGCTTGGGCGGGTTTGTAGGTGGGGTGGGGCGGGGTCTCAGAGTCACAGGGCAGAGCAACCCACAATGGCTGCTCTTCCGCTGCTGAGTCTGCGCGCACCTCTCAGTCCCCAAATCTCCACGCCAGTGACTCCTGCGAACAGCACTGGCAGAAAATCGCCAGTCCTCAGCCCCGCTGCCCTGCAGCCCGCGCCGCACTCTTTGCGACCCCGGGAGTCCACAATCTCCTCTCTAGCCGCAAACCCGACTGAGCACAGCCACCGCTCCCCTTCACCCATGCCGCCGTGCCTCCGCGCCACCGCCTCCGTTCCGCGCGTCCCTGGGCACCTTTCAGTTTTGGCGCAGGGAGCTTCCACTCAGTCTCAAAGCACTCCTTCTCTTGCCTTCTGGTTGCAAAGCCTCCCCTCCCTTGGTTCTGGAGGATGGCCGTTTATCTGTATAGTTGTATTTAAAAATATAGTTGTGGAGGCTGTGCATTTGGGTATATACCTCATGCCGCCATCTTGGTTCTCCCCGAGACTCACTGTTTTATGTAGGCTCATCCTAAACAGTACCAACTCATAAAGTCAAGTGTTCATCATTGTACTGCCTCAAACCACTTTGAGCACCCAGAGGCACCCATAACGCCCATAGAACTGCTGCCCTAGGAGATTCCCCTTGAAACTTGGAGCTGATAGGAAATCCAGGGCCTTCCTCTCCTCTGCATGCCCACCAACATCACAGTCTCTGGCATATAGGAAGTGCTCAAAAAATATTTGTGCAATAAATTAGCAACCAGTAAAAACTACGTGATTGCCCAATTTTCCAGCAGCCATTTTATTTTTATTTTTAGTTCTTTATTGTTGAAAGTATTACATGTGTCTCCTTTTCCCCTATTGACCTCTCCCAGACCACTTCTGCCCCCCAGCACAGTCCCTCACCCCACCCCCACCCCCTAGTGTCTGTGTCCATTGGTTCTGCTTATATGCATGCATACAAGTCCTTTGGTTGATCTCTTACCACCACCCCCCATCTTCCCCTGCTATCCCTCTGAGGTTTGATGGTCTGTTCGATGCTTCTCTGCCCCTGGTTCTATTTTTGTCCATCAGTTTATGTTGTTCATTAGATCCCACAAATGAGTGAGATCGTGTTATACTTATTTCGCTTAGCATAATGCTCTCCTAGCAGTCATTTTAAACCTAATTTTTTAAAAATAAATTTTATTGATTTTTACAGAGAGGAAAGGAGAGGGATAGAGAGCTAGAAACATTGATGAGAGAGAAACATCAATCAGCTGCCTCCTGTACACCTCCTACTGGGGATGTGCCCACAACCAAGGTACATGCCCTTGACCAGAATCGAACCTGGGACCCTTGAGTCCGCAG
This sequence comes from Murina feae, assembly GCA_004026665.1. Taxonomy (NCBI): domain Eukaryota; kingdom Metazoa; phylum Chordata; class Mammalia; order Chiroptera; family Vespertilionidae; genus Murina; species Murina feae. Next base: position 24,783 of record PVJC01007690.1, on the reverse strand, counting down.
GACAATGCTCTATTCACTGAACCAAACCGGTCAGGGCAAACCTAATTTTTTAGTTACATCTCTAGCCAACAACAAGTTCTCGGTGACCCCAGAGCAATTAGCACCCCAGACCCTGCCCCAGTCACTGGCAGCTGTTGTTGACCAAGGACATGTTCAGACTGGATCACTTCCAGCTAAGGCAACACACAGCCGCTCCTGACCCCACCCATCCCAGGTCCTTTAGGTTACCCTCTGCCTTGAGGGCTCTGAACCACTGTGTCCTGCATGTCCACAGAAAGGTCACCTTTCCCAGGAAGCTGTCCCCTAATCACCCCTGGTGGAATTCTGTCCTTTATGCCGTCATAACAAGAACTCTATTGCTCTCACTATTCTATGATATAATTGTCCATTTTCAAGAGTAAGCTCTGTTGGGGCAGGACCCACGTCTGTCTTGTTGGCCCAGTGTCTCATTCCAACAGTGCCAGGCAGGTGCTTCTGAAGCTAATGCTGCTTGAGTTTACCTTCTCCATGGACAGGGAGCTCCCGTGCTTGGTTCACCCTCAGACCCCCAGCACTTACTACATGCCTGGGACATAGCAGACACAATGTCATGGAAGGAAGGAAGGACAGAGGAAGGGAGGGAGGCAAGAAATTAAAACTGAAAGATACACTGCATTATTCCATTGGTCTCCCAGCTGGAATATTGGTACACAAAGTCAGCCATGAACTGTGTGCTGTCTTCAGCTATACCTGGTGACAGTCAGAAAGAAACAAACAATAATTAAGTGTCCCCCAGATGCCACATATCATGTTAGGCACTTTCCATAGCCTGTCTTGTTAACTCTGTACAAAAGATATTATTCTCAATTTATAAACAATGAAAAATATTTTTCCTCGTAGAGAAGCATGATTTTTCTCCGTTATTCCTATACAACATGGGGCTGGAGCCTCACTCTCCTACCAAAGGGAGAGGAAGCTGAGGAAAACTTTCTTCTCTCTCTGAGAGCAGCAAGCTTGAAGTCAACCACCTTCTTCCTTTCCAGTTGTCAGAGGAAGAAGGCTCCCAAGGCAGAGGGTGCCCCTGGACCCAGGTCTTCTTTTCCAGGTTCTTTACCTCTTTGCATGGGGAGCTAATACATTGGGCTCAAAAAATTTTTCGTGCAATAAATTAGCAACCAGTCAATGCCATCACAAAGTTTACACAGACCCTGCTGACAAGTTCATGAAAACCTATACAAACTGCTTAATGACAGCAATACATGTCAGTAATATACACAGCACATCCTGTGCCGGAAGTGATCATCTTCATTGGCCATAACCCCTCTTTTGACCTTGGAGCTCACCTAACAGTTAAAATTAGGAGATATTTATGTGCAGAACATGTGACACATTATGCTCTTTTGCTTAGTGACCCATACAGGAACAAAATGATAGCCAGGCTAGAAATCAACATCAAAGTGTTCAAATAAATTCCATTTAAAGAATGATGACTTGGGGGAAATGCTCAGCCTGAAAGAATTCTCCCAAGTTTTGTTTCCTGAAAAGTAGAAGAAAAGAGCCTTCTAACTCTGGTTTAAAGTGACTTCTGATGACATTCCATGGACGGTGATGAAATGTCATCCTCTGAGCAATCATTGGGATCCATTTCAGTACCTGCCCTCTTTCTTGCTTCCTCCCCATTCTACCCAGTAAAGACCTTTTCATATGAGAGGCTAAGAAAACCAACCAATATAAGGTCCAGTTGAAACAAGCACTAGAAACTCATAAAAAGAAACCATAATTAAGCTAAATAATTATCTCTTGAATCTCTGAGCATTACTATAAAGTTATAAAAGCTCCAACGTCCCCTTTGTTTGTTCTTCCACTCAATTCCCTTTCAAATATCCTTGTATCCCTCCCTCCCCCCATATTTCTTATTTAATAAACCTATTTGTAAGAAAGGAATCTTAGGTTAGTCATTCATACTTGAGTGTGAATTAAAGTCAGTGAGTCAGCTCTCAGAGGAATGAGGATTCCAAGCCATAGCTCTAATTGTGGATGGCTGTCTTTGAATACTTTTAAGGGTACTTCATGGAATGGCTAAGTATGAAGAGGAACTGCTAGGGTCTGCCTATGCATAAAGGCAGCCTTGAGTCCAGTTTTGAGAAATGAAAGCCTTCAGCTGCCGCTTCCACCTGCAATCATTCAGCTTAATTCAGACATCAGATGAGAATTATAACTTTTCCTTCAGGGATTTACTGCTTTCACCCCCCTCCTCTTCTCCTCTACGCCCTGGAAACAGAGCTATTTCTGACGGCCTGTGAGTGTCAGTTCAGTAGGATCCATTCTCACTCGGCACCTGGTCTCTCCACTCCAGATGCCCTTTCCCCCACCAGGTTTTATTGGAAGAGGAACAACATGAGCTGCCCGAATGGGGCCGGGAGTCCTTCAACAAATGTTCTGCTCCAAGGAGTGCGACCCCCGGAGCAGAAAGTTGATAGCCCTCTGACATGTGGCCAGTCCCCCAGGGACTCTCGCTCCTCTCCACAGGAAGGACTTCGAAACTCTAAGCCAGTGGAAAATTCAGTCTGTTCCAAGCAAGAGAGACAAGTGTGCTCCCAAAATGAATTCTGGCATTTGGAAATGCTCTAGGGTATTATAAATATAATCTTTCGGAGGTGTGAGTGTGTGTCAGGGAAAGAGATGGAATGTGTGTGTGTGTGTGTGTTGTCAATGTAAAGACTGCTAGGCCAGGCATAGAGAAGAGTGTCCACTATGTGCCCAATGACTAAATTCAGAATTTTCTACTGCTTCCTCTCTGAAGAAATGGGAGAAAGGGGGGAGGGAGGGAGAGAGAGAGAGAGAGAGAGAGAGAGAGAGAGAGAGAGAGAGAGAAAGAGATGGGGGTGGAGAGAGGAATAGGAAGTCAGGAGCCTTTTCTGGACTTAGATCAAAAGGCCTAGACTGAGAGGGAGACAGTCAGAATGAGAAACTGCTGATAAGTCACAGGTCCCTCCACCAGTTACAAATGATTAATGCAGCCTGATTGTGTTTTGCCATTTATCAAGTTCCATGTCCAAATGGCCCACCCCCCATAATGCAGTGCCAAGGCTACTCCACCACCCGCAGGCATTCTGTTTCCTGCCAAACAAATAGGCTTGTTGGGATGGGTCTTAGGCCTTCTGGCTAAGTCTCTGGGACTGAAGAGCAGAATAAGTGACAAAAGTAATACTTTAAACAATAAAGAATTGTTTTTAAAAAAGAATAGAATAGCGAAGTGAGGGTCCTTATGGCCTTCATTGCCCTTTAACCAACCACACTGACCAGCCCCAGGGCAGGGCTCCTAACACTTTATGTGCTATGGCTCCCTTTGACAGGCTGCAAAGCCTCTAGATCTCTTCTCAGAATTATGTTCTAAATACGTAAAGCTATAAAGGAAAACAATTACATTGTTATAATTATTGAACATTTAAATAACATAATACAGTAATATTTGTTCTTCATCAATGCTTTAAATGATAAGATCCAATGAAGGGTCAAAAAAACTACTGTCATTTCCAACTGAGATGGGAGAAGCAATTTGTTTCCACGTGTTGCAACAACTGTGAGGTGACATGAAGAGGTCTGTGGTTTCTATGGTGACAAAGTCATGATGCAGTTGCTGCCTGCCTTCTTCCTAGGAGGAAGAGCTAGATTTGGGGGAAAGATTAGAGATGCCGTTTTTCCCCATCCAAACTCATGAACCAGAACAAGGCTGTAGAGAGAAGGTGGTCACTAATGATAATAGTAAGAGTAACAACAGAGCTTAGTAACAAGGCAACGTCTGCTAAAGCACAACGAACATGACTGCCGTCCACGAGACTCTCCTGCGCCAGGTCCTCAGCTAAGTGCTTTCCACTGGTCATTTCCCTGCATCCTCACTCTGAGGAAGGCTCATGCTGCCCACTTTAGAGATGGGGAATCTGAGGTTTAGGAGTTTTAGGAAACTTTTCCAGGATCACAGCTGATGAGCAACTGAGCAAAGAATGGAAGTCAGGGCTGTGGCTGCCTGGCACACATTCACTGCGTCTTTGTGAAAGGTGTGTGTGTGGGGTGTGTGTGTGTGTGTGTGTGTGTGTGGAGAGAGAGAGAGAGAGAGAGAGAGAGAGAGAGAGAGAGAGAGAGAGAGATATGAATGCTCAGAAGTGCTGTTTACTTTTTCTTATCCATGTCCATGTCCCATTGGCGTAAAATGGGGAGATAGGTGCCAGAGAGGATAAAAGCCTGTAAATCATCAACATCATAGAAAATCTTCTCATAAACACTGAGAAGGCAGAGCAATGTGGGAGGTTAGCTCTATCAGATAGTAACATACCTCTGTAATTCATACAGAATGTTAATGACGCACAAATAGACACAGCTCACCTGAACTTGGATGGACTTCACTCCATGCAGCCACAAACATGATTTATAAGCCAGCACTACCCCTGACTGAATCACAGACACTGGTTACTCAAAAGACTCTACAAGACTCAGGGATGAAGGAGAACTAATTTTTTTAAATGGTATTCAAACAGGATCTATTTCTGTTTAGGTCATCAGATGAGACTTGCACAAAAATCAGTAAGTCATAAGACCAAATTAAGCTTAACGGAGTGCAATCCAGAATTACAATAGCTTCATTGGTGATCATATCACATCGATGACTCATATCGCATTTATTGTCAAATATAATCTGTCATACACACTGCTGCTAAGCCATGTCACAGCCTGAAAGTGTGCCGGTGGTGTTTTGGACCACAACACGGTGTCTTTCATTTGTCCCCATTAAATTTAATTCTGCAGCCATGTCCCATCCTGCAAGCCCATGACTGTCTGTTTTTAGTTTTGTGTTGTTATTAATAACTGTGTCCTGATGAACATTACTTTTTCTCCTTCACTCACATTTCAATAAATTCTTCTAGAACCTCAGATAAAATAATCAGAAAACTCCATAGCTTGCAGAATTCACTCTCCTCTTTCTTAAAAAAAATAAGGTAGGCATTTGCCTATCTTATCTTTCCTCTTCTCCTAGTCCCATATCCACATCATCCCATAGTCCCCTCAACTGTGAAATAATTTGTTTAGGCCAGAAGAATGGACATCTATGCTTTCGAACATCTATACTTTTATCTTAAATATCCGTTTCTCTTTTATTATCAATGCTTGTCCAGTTTATTTCATTTCAAGAATCATTTTGCTTCATTTTTGGAATATTGTGTTGGTACTGAGTTTGTTCTAAACTTCAAAGATAAATATGTTCCCTGGCTTAGAGGAGAAAACAGACATGCAAACAGATAAATTATATGGGATGATTAGGAGTCAAAATAGCTGATATAATAGAGAATCTACTGACTCATGGAACTGAAAGGTCCACAGGTAGGGCACGCTTCAAGCACGGCTCGATTAGGGCTCCTTGGTTGGTGTGCTAGAAAGTGTGTGACAACTCACTGACTCTCCAGAGAACAAAGCCTTAAGTTGCAGTGTTTGCCAATTCCCATGATGTAAATACTCCCACCGTGGCCTATGTCAAGCTGTCAACATGAAGTCCCCGAACACAGAATTGAAAATAGATGTGTACAGTCACCTCTGGCCTCATGAAAACTAACTCCAGCACATTATTGCTGTTCTCATTTTTTTAAACAAGTTTCCCAGTTCTTCCATCTTCCATATGCTGGTTTTGACCTGATGATGTAACCAGTATCTGGGACCAGTATTTACTAGAAGAGAACAAGCTTCTGGTTCCTTAACCATCCAAGAATCCCTGTGCTCCCCTGGATGTCAAGGAATGTCACCACCAACTGGCTTAGCCCAATGAAACAGGTTTAAATAAGCATATAATAGTATCTGCCTCCCAAGGCTCTTCACTTCACCAGCCAAATGTTCCTTATTGGATACAATTCATGCCAAAAGCCTATCTTTTCAAAGATGAAATTATCAGCAAGACAAGACAATAGCTCATTCATATTGGCCCATTGTAGTGGTGACAGATCTTTCCTTTAGGATTGAGGCTGTCATCCCCACCAGGAGGAAGGGGTTGTCACTGGTGGTCCACAGGTGAGTTCCTCCCTGGGCATTGCCTCTTGAGAAGAAACTGCCTCTAATGACTGATCAATAGGTAGGTACAAAAGCCTGGCACTGCCTCAATTCAAACATCTCTGAAGGCACATTCCAGCCCCAGAGCTGCTGAGGGGGCATTAAGTGAGACCTTTGTTGCAACTGCACAGCAGGTCAATTTTTCCTTCTGCCCCATTGGGCTTCCCTGCATCTGTTACATTGTTTCTGTGAGCCCTTCCCACTAAATCTCCTGCATGCAAATCTCAGTGTCTATTTCCATGGAACCCCATCTGCGATGTCTATCCCTGAACCAGTCATGGGGGTGTCCGAGACAAATCAGGTCCCATCATCAAAGCTGGAGTTAGATCAGTCCCCCCGACACCCCATGGCTGCCCCACTGTGAGGTAGGGTTACAATGGATCTTGATAGATAACCACACTGTCTGCTACACAGTATAGATGCTGAGTGATATAAGAGACATCTATATATTAAAAAGCCTAAGCGACCATCACAACCGAACAGATTACCAAACAGGCTGGGTGGGGTGGCTAGGCTGGCAGGGGCGTTAGTGAGGGATAACCAAATGACTGAGCAGCAGGCTGCGTGGGGCAATCGGGCTGGCGCAGGTGGGGCAGTTGGGGACGACTAGGCCGGCAGAGGAGGTAGTTGGGGATGACCAGGCCAGCAGAGGGGGCAGTTAGGAGCAATCAGGCAAGCAGGCAGGTGAGCAGTTAGGAACCAGTGGTCCCAGATTGTGAGAGGGATGTCCCTGATTAGAGAGGTGCAGGCTGGGCTGAGGAGACCCCCCCACATGCACAAATTTCATGCCCTGGGCCTCTAATATGAACTATAATATCATAGCCCAGCTAGTACATTGTAAGTGTTGAGAAAGAAAGACAGCAGTCCCTAACACCTGGAAATGAGCACAACTATACACCAATAGTATTATAAGCTGATCTGACCCTCATAGCCAGGCCATTTTGTTCCCAAGTTGGGCATAAACAATCTCATAGAACACCCACCTCAGACAAGCTTCCTCTGAGCCATGAGAAAATGAAACAAAACAAGGTCACTGCATAATTTTGTCTATGCAAAGACAAAAGCAAGGTCACTATGCCACCCACAAAACAATCACAGAATTGCCCTGGTTCTCTAGTGGTTTCCAACCTAAAGCAAATCCATAATGCCGTAGGCCCTCCCAGACCTCCCATCTGAAGCCCTCATCTACACTAATAAAAGAGAAAGATGCAAATTGATAAAAAAGAAAGATGCAAATTGATAAAAGAGAAAGATGCAAATTGACCATACCTTCATGACACCCAACAACCAATCAGGAGCAAGTATGCAAATTAATCCAACAAAGATGGCAGGTTAATTTGCATAGCAGGTCCCTAGTGGCCAGGGCAAGGTGGGACACAGGCATTCTGCACAGCCCCAGCTGCTCTGGGCCTCTGGGCAATGTGGGAAGGTGGAAAGGCAGCTATGGCCCTGAGTGAAGGCAGTGCTGGAAGCCAGGAGAAGGAAGGCCCATTCTTGCACGAATCTTTGTGCATCGGGCTACTAGTTTTATAATAAGTTCTTTGTAACGCTGTCACTAAGTTGCCCATGGCTCCCCATGGAGTATGTTCTCCCTCCATCAAGGAGTTATAGGCCCACCTTGCTTCATGGTCAGCCTGTTCCTGGTGGTTCTCTGGCTAAAGGGCATTGACACTTCATAAGCACATAAGGGGTAAATAACTGCGGATGGAGATGATGTACCACATCTCCTTCATGGAGCCTTAATGGGGAGGGGACCTCTGAGCTGGTTCTTGAAGGATGACTGGGTTTTTCCAGGCAAAAGAGTCAGAGAAAAGTCTTCCCAGGCAAAGGAAGTGGCGTGTACCAAGGTTGGCTGCACAAAAATGAAGGGTGAGGGTGAGGAATCCATGTGGCGGGTTATGTGGTGAGCTGGAATGATGCTGGGACCATGTGGAGTCCTTGTGGGTCCACTTAATCCAGCAGACAAAGAGGATGGAAACGTGGGGGGCAAATAGTTCTGAACTGGAAAGAGTTCAATAGAGAATTCCCTGAGTAGCTATAAGTATTTTTTTCTAACCCTTTTTATCTTTTTTTTTTAATTTGGAGGATGAGACATGGTGAAGTGGGAGAGACACTTTTGTTAAATCAAAATGGAATATTTTCCTGCTTTCCCAACCTTAAGTTGAAGCACATGCCTGACAGCGTGGAGCTCTTTTCTCCCTTCACACCTTGCTAATTTGTTCTGTGAGTACTACATAAGTGTTTTTTAATTATAGGTCTTTTGAAAACAACATAATTCTGACAAAATTGAAGTAGACTGAAATGCCCCCAGTCTTATAAAGGCTCCCTAGGGTTCCTAGACTACCATTATAGTGAATTTTGTATATACTTATAAAATCCATGTTTTCACATTTTTACTATATACATCATATAAGTATTATTTTATACTATTAAACATAAGTAGTATCACAATGTTTTATCATTTTATTGTGTGCTTTTTTCATTCAACATTATGTTTTGATATCCAGCATTTTTATTAATATACTAGAGGCCCAGTGCACAAAAATTTGTGCACTCGGGGGGGGGGGGGTGCTTAGCCTGGACCGTGCCCTCTTGCAGTCTGGGACCCCTCAGGGGATGTCCACCTGCTGGCTTAGGCCCACTCCCCAGGTGATCAGGCCTAAGCTGGCAAGTCAGACATCCCTCTGGCAGTCCGGCAGCCCTCAGGGGATGTGCACTTGCCAGAGGGGAGCAGACCTAAGCTGCAGTTGCTCCTCATTAGTGTTGCTGAGGAGGCAGGAGAGGCTCCCACCACCACCGCTGTACTGGCAACCATCAGCCTGGCTTGTGGCTAAGCAGAGCTCCCCCTATGAGAGTGCACTGACCACCAGGGAGCAACTCCTGCATTGATCATCTGCCCCTTGGTGGTCAGTGTGTGCCATAGTGACCAGTCATTCCCATTCATTCTGCTGTTAGGGTCAATTTGCATATTACCCTTTTATTATATAGGATCGAGGCCTGGTGCATGGGTGGGGGCCAGCTGGTTTGCCCTGAAGGGTGTCCCAGATCAGGGTGGGATTCCTGCTGGGGTGCCTGGCCAGCCTGGGTGAGTGGCTGATGGCTGTTTGCAGGCTGGCCACAGCCACTTCAAGGTGGGGGTCCCCACTGGGGTGCCTGGCCAGCCTGGGTGAGGGGCTGATGACTGTTTGCAGGCTGGCCACACCCCCCAGTGTGGTCCCACACCCCATGAGGGTGTGGCCATCCTGGGTGAGGGACTGATGGCTGTTTTCAGGCTGGCCAAGGCCCCAGCAACCCAAGCTCCCAGCAAGGCTGGCCAGGAGCAGATATCTGGGATTTATTTATCTCCTATAATTGAAACTTTGTTGCCTTGAGCGAAGGCCACAGCCTGCCAGGGCAGGCGGGAAGCTTGGCTTCTTCCATCATGGGGGCAACCAAGCCTCCTGTTGGCCACCATCTTAGTTGGGTTCATTTGCATATAGTCACTCTGATTGGCTGGTGGGCATGGCTTGGGCTATAGCAGAATGACATCAATTTGCATGGTTCTCTTTTATTAGTGTAGATGCAAAGCTCTTAAACAGTGCCAGTAAACATCATATAATAATAATTATTATTATACATATTTAGATAATTCCTTATAATTAAATTATAGTATATTATTTATTATACTACATTGTATATATCTACTTTCCTACTGGTGGATATGCCCTAATTTGGGACAATTTTAAACAATATCCTCATAGAACATCCTTAAATAAGTCATGCGCATATGTGCAAGAGTTTGAATTTACTTGAAAGTGGAGAATTTTTACTTTTCTGTATCTTTGCCTACCACTGTGTCAGATTTTTCAAAAAATGTGTGTATACAAAGCCAAAATCTTGTTTTAACTTTCATCGCCCTATTCACTAAGTTAGATTGGGCTTTTTTTCTACATTTATTCTTCACTTAGATCCTTAAGCTTTTCCAGGGCCACAAACCACCTTTATCCCTCATCAAAATGCACAGATGTACACACAGCACAATTTTTCTACATAACCAGGGCTTCGTGGAGCCCTACAGGCCGCAGGAACCCTCGGAGCAGGGACCCCATAGTTTTCATGGCGATAAAACCACCAGGGAGCTTTGTGCAAATATAGATTCTCAGGACCCGACTTCGAGGACCCTGACTCGGGGCCTCTGGGCACAGCCACAAGGGTGATAATTTCAAGAAAGACAGCTTTCAGGGTTCCTGGGTTCTCAGTAAGAACACCCGTTTCTGCTTTCCAAAATTCCCTTTTCCAAAGCTCTGAAACAAAAGAGATAATCACCTCTTTCAATGTGCAAAATCTATAACTTGCCTTGAAACTGATGCTGTAGCTACTGTTAAATCCCGAGGTACTGGCGAAAGACACACCTTGAGTCTCTCATCAACTTAGCTGGGTGGGTGAAGGGATGAACAGGTAGGGGTGACATGTGATGCAAGGAAAAGCACAAGGAGAGGGAAAAATTGGGGAAAGTCTAAGCTGTGCAGAAAATGCCACAGAAAAAGCAACTCCCTCCTAAATATGAACAGCTTGTGTTTGGAATGGCTTGTGTTACTAATCTTATCACATGAGCAAGCTCATTTCTTTCTCTGCCGGATACTTTAAAGATCCTCTTGTGAAAAGAAGGAAATAAATTTAGTTTTCTCTCAGATCTAAATTTGCATAAGTGCCTCTGTTGTAAGAAGAAGAAAATTGATTGCCTCTACTGCAAATAAGACACTTTCTATCTAGAAACCTAGTACTAAGGATCCAGAGAATTGGGGGACATTTTAAGAGCTGCTAAGAATGCTTGTGGTATGATGATGATCTTCCACAGATACATTTCTCCCCTTTCTTTTTCAGGCCTGCAGGTTTCAAAAGAGAGAGAGTTAATCCTTGTTTCTAACTCAGCCGCACGAAATGCATTTCTCTCCGAGCTGTTCAGAGGCCAGCATCCCCTTGACCCTCCAGTGTCATTTGGCACCGTGGACGATGCCAGGAATAAGAACTGGGATCCGGTTCTAGGGCTTTAGAATGACTCACTGGTTCTAACTGGTTAACTTTGGTCCAGTAACAATAGAAAAATGACTCAGTTGCTCTGTCTGTGAAACTGGGGCAGTGATGCTGGCTGCCTGCCTCTCAGGAAGGGCTGAAGGAGGGCCAGGCTCCTTAGATAACAAAGGCGGCTGGAAAGGCGGCCTTGCGGGAGTGGGGCAGGGGAGGGTTCCAAGAAGGAGCCGGAAGACTGTGAGAGGCATCCTGACATAGAACTGAAGGCGGCCTGAATGGAGAGTGTTCTGTAAATAATGGAGAAAATTCCCATCCCTTGACCTTCAGGAGACAATCTTTCCACTTTCTTGTGTAACTCATTGGGTTCAGAGCGCAAATGGTGGCCCAGGCTTTCTGAAACTTTCTAGTGCCCATTATCTTATTTGTTTGGCCACATAATATTTCTCATACTATATAGATTGTCTGGTTCTAGACTATGTTTTTTAAATGTAAGACTTAATATTTAGATATCGATATGTGACTATATGTATATGCCTGGTAAGATGACTGCACTCTCAACATAAATACTGTGTGTGTCAAGTAAATATATTCTTTCCATGTACAGGACGATGCTCTAACCAACTGAGCCACACTGGCCAGGGCACTTAAATAAATTCAGAGTAAAACAGAACATAAACACACACACATACACACACACCAGCATTTTTGCAGGATTCAAGCCATGAAGAAAAGAATTGGGAGAGGGCCTTGGGGAGAAAATTCTGCCACCATACTCATTCCTGCTGGTATTATTTATGATATGGACACAATTACAGTCATGGAAACTGAGTAACCATTGCTTAAACAAAATAGATGTTTATTTCTTTCTCATATAAAATGGCTAATCCATAGTGTCAAAAACCCAAATGCTTTCCACCCTTCTTAGGGTGTTACTTTCATCTGCATGATCCAGGTGGCTCACCACAACAGCTGTATCTTGGCTTATAGAATTGGGAAAGTAATGAGAGCATATCTTTTCTTTCCAAAACACCTATCTTCTCTTCTCAGTTCTATGGCTAGAATTTAGTCACATGACCACACCTAGCTGCAAAACAGCCTGGGAAATGCAGTCTATATTCTGAGGAACTATAGATCCATCTGAAAACCAGGGTTCTCTGATAAAAAAGAACGGAGAAATTAATTTTGGGACAACTGGTCATCTCTGCCACACTTTCCAGCATAAAATCCTATATAATGAAAGCCTAACATGCTAAGTATCTGACCATTTGACCATTGGACCAGTTGCTATGATGAGCACTGATCACCAGGGGGAAGATGCTCCAAGCGGTAGGTTAGCTTGCTGCTGGGGTCTGGCCAATTGGGACTGGGAAAGACGGGCTGGACACACCCTGGAGCTCTCACACGATCCCTCCCCGGCCCGGATGTGTACTGGTGGAGTCCCTCTGCCTAGTCAGCACCCTCTTGCAATCTGGACCTCTCGGGGGATGTCGTAGAGCCAGTTTTGGCCCAATCTCTGCAGGCCAGGCTGAGGGACCCGACTGGTGCACGAATACATGCACTGGGCCTCTAGTAAAATAAATACAAGCAAAAGGATGTAGATTTTCCAGTCACTAGAAAAATTCCCAGTGGACTCAGAAGTAGCTGGCACTAGCCAGTCTCATGAGTGTACTAATCTCCATGCAGTCAACTGGATGGTCATTTAGGGAAAAGACTGGTTCTCAATTTTGCATCTTTGCCTTCTATACTGCCTGTACTTTCATGTATTGTTATCTGATAACCTTAAACCTCCTCTCCTGCACCGAATTTGAGTTTTTATACTGCAGCTAAAATCTTAAGTTTTTTTTTGGCCTTTTTGAGAATAAAATCCCACCTTGATTACTATACATATAAGACTATGTGATGAATGCATTTGGTGTAATATCAAGGTTCTACTTACATTCAACTTGGGAAATAAGAATACAGAGCCAGTGACCATGTCCTGAGTAGGAGAGGTTATGAATGACCACACAACCTAATACTTATAATAATGAAAGTAACTACAAAATAATTAAAATCTATTGAGAACTTAGTTTGTGTCAAGTGCTTTACCTACATGATTTCATGTATATATGTAGAAGCCTAGCAACCTGAATGGTAAAACCATCAGAACAACCAGAATGACCGGTGGCTATGATGTACACTGTGACAGCCAACCAGCCTGATCTGGGCCCCAATTGGTCCCACCACCACCACCGATCAGCCCCCAACACTCCCAACAACTGGCCGTGGCCCATCTCCCCCCCACCAGCCCCAACTGATGGGCCCCCATTGGGGTGGGCCAGCTGGACCTCACCCATGCATGAATTTGTGCACCAGGCCTCTAGTTTAGAATAATGAAAAAGAAAGAAAATAAATAAAATAGTACATCAAGGAGGGATGCACTATTATTATCCCCATTTACAGCTGAGAAAACTACTCTTAGGAAAGTTTACTAGCCCAAGACCATCAAGCTACCAAGTGACAGAGTCTGGACTTGAATTCTAAAATCTAACACTAGTCTCATTACCTTCAAGCACTGAGCTACACTGCCATGCCAAGAGAATGGAGGACTGTGAGCAATGCCTTGGGCACACTTTCCACCCAATAGCACATGTTAATCACCTTTCTGGGGGTATTGGAGCAAGAGACTTAATCAAGGAAACAAAGGTTTCAACCTTCAGTATTTAAAAAATAATCTTAAAAATTTAATTTAAAACCTCCACAAAGTCTTTTTACCATGAAGAAATTCAGAAAACCTTTAATATATTTTTAAAAATTAGTTCTGTATTTGATGATAAATTTTTTTGCATTTGATAATTATTAATTTTCACAAAATCAAAGCTACTCCATATGTCTGCTCTACAAACTAGTCCTTTATTGCATTCCTGTTGTTCTAACTTGTCGCATAATGATGTCTACCTAGTCAGTGGAGTGCACTCCAGGCAGGTATACCTTCAGCTTTATTCTCAAATTGAGAACAGAGTGAGTGTACAATAATTATTTATGAATGAATCAATGTTTTCCTCTGTTATAAATGGTTAAAATAAATAATTATATTATTAGATGTTGCTGTGCTTCAAAATTTGATACCAAGAGCTTGCACTATAAAAAGTTTTGCTTAATCCATGTTAACTTATCAGAGGAATTTAATATCCCACTGACTTGTGTGTATCTATGTTCCCTGTGGAGTTTCATTTCTATTAATAAGTTTGTTTACTGGACTACTTTTTGCCCCCATCATTTGTGTGGTCAGTTTTAAATTTGACACCGGTGGATAGGAAGGAGTCAAGTAATTAAGATTTCAAACTGCTTGGGAACATAGAAGTTAAGCTCCAAGTAAAGTGACCCAGGCCTTGTCTGCCCTTAATAAAGCCATTCTTGAAAAGGAATGCCTTCTCCCTAAGATATGTAATTTATATAACATGGTTATGTTAATGTCTCCACAGAAATTTCAGGTAAAAAATTTCAGGATTCTTTTTATCCTGGAATTCTAATTCTTCATCACTTAGGCAGACAAGATTCCTACTAAATTTACACCAGGCCAAATGGGACCTCAATTTCTTAGGGTTTTTTTAATGGTTGTTTTTTTTCAAATGCATGTCTGTTTTAGTGTTTCCTTTTTTGAACAAGCATTCTCTCCACACCTACCAACTAATCCAAAATTCCGGCTGCAGGATTATAACGAATTGAGGATTTCCCAGGTGAGGATGGGCCCAAGGGCTTAAATACCTTAGTATTTTTTATATCTGCCCAAGTGTCATTGTAAGGCTACCTCGAAGGCACCTCACTAATGTCTGCTGGAAGAAAACTCACCGGCTGGCCCGCTCATTCTTTTCCAGGGAATTTTTTCCCTACTTTTCTTCTGAAGTTTTTCAAACTGACAGAAAAGTTGAAAGAACAGTTCAATGAACATCTATAAACCTTTCGTATAGGTTAGCCAATTGCTAACATTTTCGTGTTCCAAAGAATATTTTCTTTCTCTCTATATATCTACATATCCTTATAGATGTACATTTATAGACTTTTTTATTGAACCATTGGAAAATAACTTCAGGAATCATACTTTATCCCTAAATATTTAAGCTGTATCTCTTTAAAAAAATAATAAAATAAACAAGGAGCCTTGGCTGGCATGGCTCAGTGGTTAGAGTGTCAGCTCATGAACCAAAGAGTCGCAGGTTCGACTCCCCATCAAAGGCATGTACCTGGATTGCAGATTTGATCCCTGGCCACCATAGGGTGTATGTGGAAGACAACCAATCGATGTGTTTCTCTCTCTCTCAAAAGCAGAATAATAAAATAAATAAATAAACAAGGATGTTCTCCTATACAGTCATAATACCATTGTCATACCAAAGAAATTTAGCATTACTTTAGTAATACTCCCTAATATATAGTCTGTAATCAAAATTCCCCGCTGTCCCATAATGTGCTTTACAGTGGTGTGGTTTGTTTGTTTTGAGGGGGAGAGCTATTCATAGTCACCCCTGGTTCATGCGTTATATTTGATTATCATGTATATTTAATCCGTTTTTAATCTAACTCAATCTACTTCTAGCCCTGCCCTTTTGGCTTTGCTTTATTTTTCAAGTTTTTTGAAGAGTCCAGGGCAGTTGTCTTGTAGAATGTGTCATATTCTGAGTTAATCTGATTGTTTCCTAGTGATTCAGTTCTGCTCAGCAATTTTGGCAAGAATAAATACATTCTGGTGCTGTTCCCATGAACTTCGAGCAAACTCTAGGACAAGCATTTTACCAAGGCCTCTGTGTTTGGATCCAAAAAAAAGGGGGGGAGGGGGTAATTTTCCAAAAATGAGAGTTAGTATATACTGCCTTGGGTGAGATGTCCAGAGCACAGTGAAAGATGGGGTGCTCAAGATTCATGTCCGAGGTTATTAATAACGTACGGATGTCTGAAAGGGGCCCTTGTCATGTCAAACCTAACAACTTTGTTGAATTATCAGAACTGAGACTTGGGCAGGGTCAGCCTCTGCCCTTGCAAAGTAGATAATTACTAACTTGGTGCAATTTCAGGAATGCAGGAGGCCACTCTTCCCCACTCAGCTACACAGCCTCTATTATGTGAGCGATGGTTCCCGGCCTCTATTATTCATCACCAAGGCTCTTTAATGAATAGCTATTGTATTCAGGCCTTGTGAGCAAGCTTTGTGTTTCACTGATCTATTTCTTTTAAAGCCTCATGAGATAAACGTTAGTCCCATGTTATAGATGGAAAACTGAGGCTTTGGGATATCACTTCCCTGAGGACCCAAGCAGCATAAGTGGGAACTGAATCAAAATCTGTTTCACTAATTATGAGTAGGTGCCCACACACAGCCAGCAGCAGAAGCAGAACGAATATTCGAGGCTCCTGGTCAGGTGAGTCTGAGAGCACCAGACATAGCTCATAAGAGGTGTCTTATACAATATCCCTTTTCTCCCCGCACAGCTCCAGACTTGCCTACTGGACGTGTCCACATGAATGTGTAATAGGCACATGAAGCTTAACCTTCTCAAAAGAAAACTTTCCTCGCTCCCCACATCAACATGCTCCTCCTAATATCTTCCCTTCCTGGGTCAATAACATCTCAATCCAACTGGTTGCTAAGTTAACAATTAAAGAGTTACCATTGGATCTCCTCATTTCTTCTCTCCACTCATCCACCAGTATCTCCTATTGCTACCAGCTACAAAATGTATCCGAACACACTCACTTCTCTCTGTGTGCACTGCAACCACCCATCCATCACCATAGCCCAGGTGGACTTTTCTTGACTTAACTGGCATATCCTGCCCTTTCCAATACAATCTCTGAGGAGCCTCATTTGTGCAGCAGGTGGTGCGTCAGTCTCATGCAACACAATCTCTGCACAGCTACAGCCAGAGTGAGCCTCTCTTTTTTTTTTTTTTATCATTTTTTTGTTTTGTTGTTTTTGTTTTGTTTTGTTTTGTTTTTTCTGTTTTTTTATGTAGATTGCAGCCCTAGCCAGTTTGGCTCAAGTAAATAAAGTGTTGACCTGCGGACTGAAGGATCCCGGGTTTGATTCTGGTCAAGGGCACATGCCCAGATTGTGGGCTCTATCCCTACTGGGGGACACGCAGGAGGAAACCAATCAATGATTCTCTCTCATCATTGATGTTTCTATCTCTCTCTCCCTCTCCCTTCCTCTCTGAAATCAATTAAAAAATATAAATTTTTAAATTACAACTGTGTAATATTATACGCTACTCTCTTTAAAAGGTAAAGTCCCATCGCTTCCTTGCTGAAAACCTTCTGATGGTTTCCCATTATGCTTTGTATCAAAGCCAAACTCCACATTAACGATGGAAGGCCCCTGCCTATGTGTCTGGTCCCATCCCCAGCCCGTCTCTCCTGCCCACGGCACACCAACCACACGGCCTTCCTTCTGTTCTGCAAACGTGCTATGCTCTTTCCTCCCTGAGAGCCCTGACACTGGTTGCTCTCTCTGCCTAGCAGTCTCGTCCCTCTCACCTTTCTTTGGCTCCTTGTTGTCATTCAGATCTCAGCTTACATGAGAACACATATTATCCCCAGTCTCAAGTAGCCACCCAGTCGTTACCACATCACCTTTTTCTAATTCTCTCCATAGTTCTCTGCCCCTGACATGCCTGGTATGCCCCAGACACCTTTACGCTTATTGTCAAGTGTGACTGTTAATAACACCTCATTCATTTTCAAACGTGGGCAACAAATGTTATGGTCAACCTATTTATAAGAATCTTATTTTTGTTTGACTTTGGCTAACTTCTTGTCCATTTAGTGTGTGCTCTTTGACATACATTCTCTGTGCCTCAGAGCTCTCATTTGATTATTTATCTGCTGTATCCACAGTGCCCAGCACATGGAAGATGTCAGGGACTAAGGAAGGAAGCAGGGGGAGAGAGGGTGGCAAAAGAGAGAAAGAGGGAGAGAAGGAGGGGGCAAGGAGGGAGATCGCCAGATCTGAACAGTTCCTCGTGTGAATTATTCTTTGTACTTTCTGTGCTGGGCTTCCATAACCTTCCATAAATAGTCCTATTTTATTTAACAGAGACAGACTGGGTTTCTATGACTTATAACCAAGCAGTTCCTGAGAGCTAGTCATTTCTTTTAAGAAACTGTTCATTTTCTCCTTCATATTATGCTTTGTTCCAGTCAATGGCTTTCTTTAATTAAACAAAAAAATTATTACAGGGCCCAGCCAACATGGCTCCGTGGTTGAGTGTCGACCTATGAACCAGGAAGTCACATTTCGATTCCCAGTCAGGGCACATACCTGGATTGTGGACTCCATCCCATTGTGGGGTGTGCAGGAGGCAGCCAATCAATGATTCTCTCTCATCATTGATGTTTCTATCTCTCTCCCTCTCCCTTCCTCTCTGAAATCAATAAATATATATATTTAAAAAATTTTTAACTATTATAAGAGCCATAATTATGGACAAAATGTTTATATCTGAATTTCATGAGTAGGATTTTTACCCATATAAAAGGGACAGCATAGGGAACATAGTCAATAATCCTATATAATAAGAGCCCAGCAACTGAAACAGCAAAACAACCAGAATGACCAGATACCAGAACAACCACGGCCCCTTGCTCCAGCCAGCCCTGCCCTGTAGCAAGGACCCCACCCTGATCAGGAGCATAGCCAGTCTGCAAACTATACTCGACCCCTGCCCCAGCCAGCCCCGCCCCCCAGCAGGTACTCCCTACCCCAATCAGGAGTATGGCTGGCCTGCAAACAACCCCCAGTTCCTCACCCCCCAGCTCTGCACAACCTGGGGCCCCCATCAGGGCAGGCCGGCCATGCCTCACCCATGCACCAGGCCTCTATCCTATATAATAAAAAGAGTGATATGCAAATTGATCCTAATGACAGAACAACCAGAATGACTGCTTGACCAGTCACTATGAGGCACACTGACCATCTCTCAGTCCCTTTCCCTGCCAGCAGGCTACGATCACCCAATGGAGAACAGGGAATCAGGGGTGGGTGGCAGAGGATGTGGGCGACAGCAGGCCAAGGCTCCCACCCCATCAGTCGACCCACACACAGAAGGCAACCTGCTGCAGGGGCAGGGCCGGTGAACGGGCAGCAAGAGCCAACCTCTTGGTTCCTTCCCCCAGCTGTCAGGCTCCGATCACCTGATGGTGAACAGAGAACCAGGGTTGGGTGGTGGTGCCCACCAGCAGATGAGTAGATTAAAAAACAGTGGTACATCTACACAATGGAATACTATGCAGCTATAAAAAAGAAAGAACTCTTACCGTTCACAATAGCATGGATGGAACTGGAGAGCATTATGCTAGGAGAAATAAGCCAGTCAAAAAAAGATCAATATCACATAATCTCACTCATTTGTGGAAAATAATGAACAACATAAACTGATGAACAAAAATAGAGACAGAGAAGCATCAAACAGACGGTCAAATTTCAGTGGGAAGGGAAGAGAAAAACAATGGGTAAAAGATCAACCAAAGGACTTGTATGCATGCATATAAGCATAAACAATGGACACAGACACTAGGAGGTGAGGGCTTATGCTAGGGGGTGGAGGTGGCTGGGCTGAGATCAATGGAGGGAAAAGGAGACATATGTAATACTATATGTAATACTTTAAACAATAAAGAATTTAAAAAAGAAAGAAAGGACAACCCACTGAATGGGAGAACATATTCACCAATGATACATCTGATAAGGAGTTAACATCCAAAATTTATAAAGAACTTACAAAACTCAACACCAAACAACACAAATAACCCAATTCAAAAATGGGCAAAGGTGGGTGGGAAGAGATCAACCAAAGAACTTATGTGCATCTATGCATAACCCATGACACAGACAATAGGGTGGGGAAGGCCTGGGAAAAGGGGGGAAGAGACTAGAAGGGGTCAATGGTGGGAGAAAGGGAACATATGAAATACGTTCAAAAATAAAAAAAAATAATAATGGACAAAGTACCAGAATAGACACTTTTCCAAAGAGCACATACAGATAGCCACTAGACATATGAAAAAATGTTCAACGTCAATAACTGTCAGAGAAATGCAAATTAAAACCACAATAGAGCTATCACCTCATACCTGTCAGAATGGCTATTGTCAATAAATCCACAAATGACAAGTGTTGACAAGGATGTGGAGAAAAGAGAACTCCATGCACTGTTGCGGGGAAGACAGATTGGTGCAGCCACCTGGGAAGCAGTATGGAGTTACCTAAAAAAGTTAAAAATGGAACTGCCTTATGACCCAGCGATTCCACTCCTGGGAATTTATTCAAATAAACCAGAAACACTAACTTGCAAGATTATATATATATATATATATATATATATATATATATATATATATATCCCTGTGTTGATTGCAGCGTTGTTTACGATAGTCAAGATTTGGAAGCAGCCCAAGTGTCCTCAGGAGGTGAGTGGATAAAACAGCTATGGTACATTTACACCATGGCATGCTGCTCAGCCATAAGGGGAAGAATATTTTACTCTTTGCAGCAGCATGGATGGACCTGGATAACATTATGCTAAGTGAATAAGCCAGTCAGAGAAAGACAAGTACCATTTGATTTCACTCATATGTGGAATTTCATGAACAACAAGCAAAATAGAGATAGTCATAGACAGAGAGCAGGCTGACAGCTGTGGTGGTGGGGGTGGGAATGTTGGGGAAGGGAATTGACCAAAAAAGAAAATACAGGAAAGAACTAATAGACATGGACAACAGTGTGGTGATTGCGGGGCGACAATAGAGGGCTTAGGAGGAGTGAAGGCGGGAGAGGGTATAGCGGGGGTAAATGGTGATGGGAAAAGAAAGGAAAAGAAAAAAGAAGGGACCCCAGAGAACTCTCTTGTCCCTCCTGCCATGAGAGCATACAGAGAAAAGGGCCATCTTTGAACCAGGCGGCTCTTGCCAGACACCAACTATGTCACTCTTTGATCTGGGACTTTCAAGCTTCCAGAATTGTGAGAAATAAATGTATCTGGTTATAAGCTACCCAGTCGATGGTATTCTGTTATGGAAAACCAAACTAAGGCATCTGTCCTTCTAAAACAAGGAAAATCCGTTCCCCCCCACCAAAAAAATGTTTTCCTTAACCGAAGCCATTGAAAAGTCTGGAATTTCAAACAAGAGTCCAAATAAAAGGTAATCTTTCTGCTCCACAAACTTCAATAAATATTACTGACATTGGCACTAAAGCTTCAGGTCCTGATTATGCATGGGCTCATCTTCATAGAAACATTTCAGTGGAAGATATAAGTACATTGTTAAAGCAGCAATAAATTCTTGATATAAGACCCAGACTTTTTTCATTCAGGCATGTAAAGCGTGTACATTGCTATTGCCTTCGGGCCAGTCCATTTTAGGAAATTCATGCTTTAAACAATCATTGTAAAAGCAGAGCCATTTTGTAAGTAAAAGAATGGTAGGAGAATTCATTCAATCAGAACTATATACAAGTCAAACCTTTTTTTTTTTTAATGGGAATGGTGGGGATGTGGGGTTTCTCCAAATTTCAGATGATATCTAATGATAGGAATGTTAATTCATAGCATACAGTATTAAAAAAAGATAATAAACTCGCTTGCCACGTTAACAGTCATAGCCTTTGAGTAAAGGCTGAGGTAACCGATTGCAGGAGGAGATGAAGAAGTTTTACTGAAAAAATTTGCCCCACACTATCTCTCCTCCAATTTCAAATCTACTCTCTTCCCAACCAAAACAGGAAGATGGTTTTTAGCAACCAAAAGAAAAGGAGAGGACCTATGTACTGAGCACATACCACACCCTCCCTTAATGCCCCTCCCAGGAGAGACAAGTGCCATTTCTGTATGAAAAATACTATATGTTCACTCATACCATAAAAATATGTTGTCCTGCCCTGACCAGTCTGGCTCAGTGGGTAGAGCATTGGCCTGCGAACTCAAGGGTCCCGAGTTCAATCCCGGTCAAGGGCATGTACCTTGGTTGTGGGCACATCCCCAGTGGGGAGTGTGCAGGAGGCAGCTGATCAATGTTTCTCCATCGATGTTTCTAACTCTCTATCCCTCTCCCTTCCTCTCTGCAAAAAATCAATAAAATGTATTTTTTTTTAAAAAAATATGTTGTCCTGATGTAAGCTATGATTTGGGTGTACAGTGGTGAGTAAAATAGACAAAAACCCTGCCCTCATGGAGCTTACAGTCTTTTTTTTATTGTTGTTTAAAGCATTACATATGTCTCCTTCTTCCCGATTGACTGTCCCCCCGGACCACTCCCACCCCTCAGGGCAGCCCTCACTGCCCCAATGTCTGTGTCCGCTGGTTATACTAATATGCATGCATACAAGTCCTTTCATTGATCTCTAACCCCACTCCCCTCCACTTCCCCTTGTCTCTGGATCTATTTTTGTTCATCAGTTTATGTTGATCATTATATCCCACAAATGAGTGAGACCATGTGGTATTTATCTTTCTCTGACTGGCTTATTTTGATTAGCATAATGCCCTCCAGTTCCATCCATGCTGTTGCAAATGGTAAGAATTCCTTCTTTTATATAGCAGCATAGTATTCCATCGTGTAGATGTACCACTGTTTTCTAATCTACTCATCTGCTGATGGGCACTTACGCTGTTTCTAAATTTTAGCTATGGTAAATTGTGTTGCTATGAACATAGGAGTGCATATGTCCTTTCTGATTGGTGTTTCTGGTTTCTTAGGAAATATTCCTGGACATGGGATCACTGGGTCAAATGGGAGTTCCATTTTTAGTTTTTTGAGGAAACTCCATACTGTTCTCCACAGTGGCTGTATCAGTCTGCATTCCCACCAGCAGTGCACAAGGGTTCCTTTTCTCCACATCCTCACCAGCACTTTGGTTTGTTGATGATAGCCATTCTGACAGGTGTGAGATTGTACCTCATAGTTGTTTTGATTTGCATCTCTCGGATGATTAGTGACTTTGAGCATGTTTTCACATGTCTCTTGGCTTTCTGAATGTCCTCTTTTGAAAAGTATCTATTTAGGTCCTTTGCCCATTTTTTGATTGGATTGTTTATCTTCCTTTTGTTAAGTTGTATGAGTTCCCTGTAAATTTTTGAGATTAAACCCTTATCAGAGATAACATTGGCAAATATGTTCTCCCAGGCAGTGGGATTTCTTGTTATTGATGGGTTTTGTGTGTGTGTGTGTGTGTGTGTGTGTGTATTTGTTTTATTTTGTTTTTGCTGTGCAGAAGCCTTTTATTTTGATGTAGTCCCATTTGTTTATTTTCTCCTTAATTTCCATTGCCCTAAGAGCTGTATTGGTAAAGATATTGCTATGACATATGTCTGATATTTTGCTGCCTATGGAATCTTCTAAGATTTTTGCGGTTTCCTGTCTTACATTTAAGTCCTTTAACCATTTTGAGTTTGTTTTTGTGTATTGTGTAAGTTGATGATCTAGTTTCTTTCTTTTTTTTTTCTTTTTTTTTTTGCATGTATCTGACCAAGTTTTCCAGCACCATTTATTGAAGAGACTGTCTTGATCCATTGTATGGAGCTTAGAGTCTTATAACACCCTCAGATATAACACTGCCCAAATACCAGCCCATGTCATTTTTCTATCAAGGAGGCAGCATTGCATAGGCAGTCAAAGGGCCTAAGTTCAAATCCTGGCTTTATAACATAGGTGCTGCATAACCTTAGGCAAGTCACTTCATTTCTCTGCCCTTGGCTGCTTCTTTTGTAGCCTCATTAGTATGTTGGGAAGATTAAATGAGGACGGCAATTACTAACGCAATCAATGGTATGAAGCAATTAGATTAGTGCCTGATAGAACGTAAACTATAGATGAGAATCTGCCAGTTCTAATAACATTATAGCAAAGGATGGGATTGATTGAAAAGCCTGTCTTCAGCACACTCATTCGATCAATGAATGTTATGCACCCAAACATGGCTGAACCCGATTTCCTGGTAAACAGGCCCCTTTTCCTCCAGACGGAAAGTATGAGGTTTATCTGGAGAAACAGAATGGTTCCGGAGAAAAGACCTCCATAAAATGGCATTTGAAGTTTCCCAGCACTGGAGCCAACTCCCTGCCAATCATCCTAGAACAGTTACCAGCAGACAGCAAGCCCTGCCCAAGTCAGAAGCATTCCCCCTCTACTTCCAGCAGCTCATGCTTAATTACGAATGAATTTCTACAAGTAACTGAGCCTGTAATAATAGATACATACCAAGAAAGAAATAGACAGGGGCAGCTCAGTAAACAAAGAAAACAAAGAAACAAGAGAAATCTTCTAAAAGGTTAAGGAAGATATTGCAAAACAGCACCAAAATGCTATTTAAAAAAAGAAAAGAAAAGAAAATTTTCTTGGGAAATTAAAAATAGAATTGCTAAAATTAAAAATTCAAAAATAGTTGGGAAATAATCTAAACTAATAAAAGCGAAATATTAAAATTAACCGTTTCTCCGAGACAGGGTAAGCCACGCCCACCAGCTAATCAGAGTGGCTGTATGCAAATTAGCCCAGCCAACATGGCGGCCGCCACTCACGGACCTGAGTAAACAGCCCTTTCCATTGCGGCAGGAGCGAAAGTGAAGCTGAGCCCTTCAGCTCAGCTCCGATTAAACTGCCTCTAGTGAAACACAGCTTTTTGAAACATTGTAACAATCATAGAATCCTCCGGAGCTGAAGGAAAGAGCAGCT
>PVJC01007689.1:0-50699 GCA_004026665.1 Murina feae | reverse complement strand
GCTTTTATGCTCACTGCATCTGCCCCGAGTGTGTTCCTTGTGGATCTGTTTTGTTTAGGTTAGTCCCACTCTGGCCACTGGGTGGGGCTGGCTCCTGTATCTTTAAGGAGGTGTTGCTGCAGAAGCCTCTGACGCACTTGGGAGGGGCGGGGCCTCGGGGAGTTCGCCGGGCGGGGCGGAGCAAATAGCTATGGCGCTTCTCAGCCCTGCGTTGAGAGACGCCAGGTCTCTGTGTCCCACGGTAATTGCTGCAAGCAACACTGAGAGAAACCCGTTTTGGATTTCCTCCTGATGCCAGTCTCTGGGTGTCTGTGGGACCTCCGAAACTCACCTGGAACTGGAGTTTAGAGCCGCTGGGAGCTTGTGGCTCTCTCCGTTTTGGAAAAGAACCGCGTCCCCCGAAGCCAGCCCTTCCTCGAGCCCCGTGCGTGCGCCTCCGTACCTCTGTACTTTGCTTCCGCCGCTCCTCTGAGTCTCAGACTCTTCTCTGGTTGTAGGATTTTCACTCAGCCAGCCGTCCTGTGGGTGCGAGTGGTGTCCGTGTGTTCTTTTCGTGGTTTTTCTGAAATAATTGTTCACAGCTGCATATACGGTGTCTACCCTATGCTGCCATCTTGTTTCTCTCGTTCAAAGGCTGTTAAATCGCATTGTTTACCCATATCTTCAGAAAAAAATTACTTCTACTGTCGTGGTATACAACCTGCTTCCCTATTTATAATTGTCTGGCCCTCTAGCAACTTTAGTGTGAAATTATAGCTAATTTGCCTATAAATGTCAGATGATCATAATCTGGCCACTCAGTGTGTGTGTGTGCCAGGCTGGGGCGGGGGGGACCTGAGGTTGTACCCCTCATCTGGCATGGCTTAAAGGGGGACCTCAGGATGGGCACCCCACCCAGAAGGGCTTGATGGGGGAGCTCAGGCTGCATTTCAATTTGCCAGTATACAATCTATTTAAAAAATTTAAAAACAAATACATTTGACATATAATATTAAGTAATTTAAAATAGACATGTTGGTTCAATACAATACATTTATACATTTATAATATGATTATCATTAGCATCTCTATCACATCACATAATTATCCCTTTTTAGTGGTTGGAATAATTAAGATCTCTCCTTAGTAAGTTTGATGATTATAATAAAACACTAGGGGCCCGGTGCACAAAAATTTGTGCACTCGGGGGGTGGGGGTCCCTCAGCCTGGCCTGTGCCCTCTTGCAGTCTGGGACACCTCGGGGGAGATGTCCACCTGCTGGCATGCCTGGCCAGCCTGGGTGAGGGAATGAGGGCCATTTTCAGGCTGCCCACAGACCCTTCAGGGTTCGTGCACGGCAGGGGGGGGGGGTTGAGAGGGCTGGTGAGTGCAGGCCTGGACGTTTCCCACTGGAGGGCCCACGATTGCACACGCCTGGTGAGCCTCCACCGCTGAGGGGACACACCTGGCGCCGAGCTGGGTGGTGAGCCAGAGGCGGACTCTGGTGCAGGATCCCTGGGTGGGGCCCTGCTGCTGAGCAAACACACCCGGGGTGGAGCCGGGCAGCGGACTGGCTTCAGATTCTCTGCACTGTGTAGCAGATGCTCCCGCACGCCCTGTGGAGGCCCCTGGGGGGCGGATGAAGGTAGAGTACCCTGGATGGGTGCTCCCGCGCACCCCCGAGGAGGCCCCAGGGACAGAGCCAGGCAGCTGACCCAGGACAGGCATTCCTATATGCCCCGTGGAGGCCCCAGGGGGTGGAGCCAGGCAGTGGACCTGGGACGGGCTCTCCTGAATGCCCCAAGGAGGCCCCAGGCCAGACCACCCCCCCCAACTGCCCAACTGAGCTGACACACCTGGCACAGCTATGCCAGCCGTGGAGGCTCCCAGTGCAGAGCCACCCTGCCAGCCTCCATCTTGGCTGGGTGAATTTGCATACAGCCACTCTTATTGGCTGGGAGGCGTGGTTTGGCTGGTGGGCGTGGCTGTGAGCAGAGGCTCAGCCAGCCTAGAGAGGCAGTTGCAACAGAAGCCTTTGGTTTGCTCTAGCTCTGTAGCTGCTGGCCTTCATCTCGGCTGGGTTAATTTGCATACAGCTGCTCTGATTGGCTGGGCGGCATGGCTTGGCTGGTGGGCGTGGCTGTGAGCAGAGGCTCAGCCAGCCTAGACAGGCAGTTGCAACAGAAGCCTCTGGTTTGCTCTAGCTCCATGGCTGCTGGCCTCCATCTTGGCTGGGCTAATTTGCATACAGCCGCTCTGGTTGGCTGGGAGGCGTGGCTTGGCTGGTGGGCGTGGTTTAAGTGTCTTGGGTATGGTCAATTTGCATATTACTCTTTTATTATATTAGATTGTTGACTATATTTACTATACTGTGCATTAGAACCTTAGGAATTATTTAGTACTCATTGTATGTTTGTACCTTTCCACAAATCTGTTCTATCCCCCCAACCACACATAGATGTTATCATACAGCATTTGTCTCTCTCTACCTAATTTATCTCACTTAGCATATTGTCCTCAAGGCCAGTCCAATCCATGTTATCACAATTGGCAAAATGTCCTGTTTTCCTGGCTGAATAGTGTTCATAAGCGACCATTACGACAGGTCCACCAAATGACCAGTCGGCCAGTAGCTATGATGCACACTGACTACCAGGGAGCAGATGCTCAATGCAAGTGGTTATTGCGCTCCCACAGCCAACCTCCTGCAGTCCCTCCCCTCCCACTAGCCAGCCCCAATCACTGGTCAGGCTTTCGTGCACCAGGCTTTCGTGTATGTAAAATATATTTCCCATCTTTTTTATCCATTCATTCCTGGATGGACATTTAATTTGTTCCTATACCTTGCCTATTGTGGATAACACTGCAATGAATGTGGGAGGACATATATCTCTTCAGTATTCTCTTTTCATTTCCTCTAAATATATACTCAGAAGTGGAATTACTAGATCGTACAGTTACCTAATTTTTTGAGGAAACAAGCTTGTACCCTTCCTTCCTTCTGTTTTTTAGTGACTTCAGACTTGCCTTATAACAAGATTTTAAAATGCCACCTATCAACACAGGTATAGGGCAGGGCCTGATACACTGTAAATATTCAATGCATGCATTCATTAATGTATATAGCTGATATACCAGTACTATGACTTGAAGAATGCCAACATAGATAACATTCAATTTTTGCTTCAAACAAAGTGTCAAGTGGACATATAAGCAAGAAATAACAACTAACTCTTATATAGGAGCTGCAGTTTACAAAACACATTTACATAGTTCTTTCGTTTAAGACTTCCAACACTGTGCTGTGAGGAGAGCAGGTGTTTGGCCAGATGTAAACTTGGAGAGGTTAAATAATTTGCCCAAATGGGACAACTGTGTATCAAAGCCCAGCTTTCTGGCTTTGAAACTGTTGTGTTATTTTTTTTAGTCACACTAGACTGAATTTTCTTTGAACTTTGGGGGGATAAACTAGAAGAATGATGAAATAAATTCTATGCTTATAATACATTCGAAGTCTTTGTGAGTTATAGCTGTAGCATGAGAAATGAATCCCAGGACACTGAGTTTCCACAGGTTAGTTTATAATCTTTAAAATGGAAATCATGCATACACAATTACCTTTGGGGACACTGCAAAGATTAATGAGGCTATGTTTATGAAAAATATTTAAATTATATATAGAAAAGCATTATCTTCAGTAAAGCAACCATTCATAATCCATATTTTTCATATGTATGTATGTTTAAAACATGGCTTTGTGGAAGGAAATCTATGTTTCATTCTAACTTTGAAACTTACTATTTAAAAAGTAGCATGTGGTTTGATAATCTAAATATTGATTAAGCTTATGATTAAAAAAGGAAAGGCAAACTTTTTCTAATGAAATTCAAGTTTGTAGACCATCCATTCTATTATTAGAGACTGAAAAAAAAAATTAAGGACCTCTAACTTCTTAAACTCTGTGGTGGTTCGACTTTTGAAAGAAAAGTGTGAGAGATATGAGAATGAGCAATTAAAACAACATTGAACAAAATAATTAATAGACAACTTTTATTATCTCATCTGGAGAAATTGTATGGTTAAAAAAGATCATTAATGCATGAGAAATGGTATTTAATAAAAGCTATAAAGTGACTAAGAAATTAGTCTCTTTAAGAACATGAATTTTATGACTACACTTTTTTATAAGTAGACTTATGAAAAGTGATAAATCACTGTTGTTTATATAAAATATTTTTAAAATTTGAATGGTGCATAAAGTACTTGGGAAGCATTCACTAAAGTAATGCTTAGCAAGGTTTAAAATAATAATTAAAGAAGAAGCACTGGCTTTTAAGCTTACTATAATGTGTTTTCTAATAAAACTGATTTAGCTCCACATTCAAAATAGATATTTCATATGTAGCCACTGAAATTTACTTTTATAAAATGTATGAAAAATTAAGATAATGCAAAGAAGATTATAAAATGTTCAGCATTAAGAAAACATTTTTACAAGTTAAAGATAGTTTTGAGGGCATATCTTAATAAATATAATTTACCTCTCCTATAGGAATTTTGTGAGATTTTCTGCTTGAGAAATATTGCTAGTCATTTTTCATTTTCATGCATTTACTGAAAGTTTAATAATATTAGGATTCTTAAATAATATATTAGCAATGATAGTCTTATATTCAAAATGCATATTCCCCCAAATATTTCATGCCACTGTATTTTTTATAATAAAAAATGATGCAATGCAATTCAAGTGAAATAATTTCTGGTCACTTGAAATGGCAAAGGAATTCTTGATGAAGGAAAATGTGATGGTTAAGTTTATGTGTCAACTTGATTTGGCTATGGTGACCAGTTGTTTGGTCAAAGACAAAACTAGATGTTACTGTTTAGTTATTTTTAGGCAGGGTTACCATTTGAATCAGCAGACTTTGAATAAAGTAAATTACCCTCCACAATGTGGAACACCTCCTCCTGACAGCCAAAGGATTTAGGAAAAAAGGCTGAGATACCCCAAAGAGGAAGGACCATTGCATCCATACTACCTTCAGATTAAAGATTGAACAACTCAACACATTTGTGGTCTTTGGACCTGCCATACAAATTTCAAAATTGCCAACCCCCACTATCTCATGAGCCAATTTCTTAAACACACACACATTTCTATACTATATAATAAAGAGGCAATATGCAAATTGACTATCACACCCTCACACAAGATGGTTACCCCATATGGTCACAAGATGGCTGTTCCCATGTCATCACAAGATGGCCACCAAAAGATGGCCAGCAAAGGAGAGCAGTTGTGAGCGACTAGGCCAGCAGGGGAGGACAGTTGGGGGAACCAGGCCATTAGGGGAGCAGTTAGGCATTGATCAGGCTGGCAGGGGAGTGGTTAGGGGGTGATCAGGCTGGCAGGCAGAAGCAGTTAGGGGCAATCTGGCAGGCAGGTAGGTGAGTGATTGGGAGCCAGCAGTCCCAGATTGTGAGAGAGATGTCCGACTGCTGGTTTAGGCCCAATCCCTGTGGGCAGTTGGACATCCCTTGAGGGGTTCCAGATTGGAGAGGGTGCAGGCAGGACTGAGGAACAATGCCCCCAGTGCACAAATTTCATGTACTGGGCCTCTAGAGTGTGTGTGTGTGTGTGTGTGTGTGTGTATACTGAGTGGCCAGATTATTATGACCACCTGACATTTGTAACAAATTAGCTATAATTTCCCACTGAAGTTACTAGAGGGCCAGACCATTATAAATAGGGAAGCAGGTTGTATACCAAGACAGTAGAAGTGACTTATTTCTGAAGATATGGGTAAACAATGCGATTTAACAGCCTTTGAACATGGGAGATATTTGAATGTGAGTGGCCAGATTATTATGACCACCCCATCAGTACTTCGTTGGGACACATTTTGCCTTTAGTACTGCGGCGATTGATCTTGGCATTGACTCCACAAGATGTTGAAAAGTGATGTGAGGAATCTGACACCATGCCTGATGAATAGCACTGTCCAGTTCTGTGAGTTGTGGAATCAGCAGCCTGATGGCTCTTTTAACTTTGTCCCACAAATGCTCAATTGGATTGAGATCTGGTGATTGTGAGGTGGGTAACACCCAAACAAGGTAAAGTCTCCCTCATGTTCTTGAAACCACTCCTGCACAATATGAGCACCGTGGCATGGCACATTGTCTTGTTGAAAGAAGCCATCTCCATTGGGATACGCCATCAACATGGTAGGATGAACTTGATCAGCCACAATACTTAGGTATGTTGTGCTATTCAGACATTGTTCAACATTAATTAAAGGGCCCAAATCATGCCAGAAAAACATGCGCCAAACCATAGCACTGCCCCCACCAGTTTGAAGGGTTGTACTCATGCATGTGGGGTGCATGCTTTCATG
Organism: Murina feae; assembly: GCA_004026665.1. Taxonomy (NCBI): domain Eukaryota; kingdom Metazoa; phylum Chordata; class Mammalia; order Chiroptera; family Vespertilionidae; genus Murina; species Murina feae. Next base: position 44,325 of record PVJC01007689.1, on the reverse strand, counting down.
CTGCTTCCACCAAATTATCACTCTGCCATCTGCATGATGCAACTGGAAACGTGATTCATCAGACCACATGACTTTTTTCCAAAGCTCAACTGTCCAATTCTTGTGTTTCTGTGCAAATTGGAGGCATTTTATCTTGGTAACTGCAGACAGCAAAGGTGTTCGAATAGGCCTTCGGCTTTCATATCCCATATGATGCAGTGTACGGCTCATTTGCCTACAAACATCAGGTGGTCATTATCTGGCCACTCACATTCAAATATATCCCACGTTCAAAGGCTGTTAAATTATGTTGTTTACCCATATCTTCAGAAAAAAAGTCACTTCTTTCATGGTAAATAACCTGCTTCCCTATTTATACTGGTCCAGCCCTCTAGCAACTTCAGGACAAAATTATAGTTAATTTGCCTACAAATGTCAGATGGTGATAATAATCTGGCCACTCGGTGTATATGTATTCTATTGGTTCTGTGTGTAGATCCCCGACTAATACAGAAAACACCCATTCCAAACTCCCAAACAAAACAACAGTCACTTCATTCTACAGAAATCATGTTAGCATAAGAACAAACAACAAAACTTCAGATGGGATAAAAGAAACAGTAGGGAAAGGCACATAGCTGTTTTTTATTCTTGAATTTTGTTTTTAATTAGAGTAACAGTTTTGATAAAATGTGCATTAAAATTTTGCTTGAAAAATTAGATTTGGCTGGGCTGAAACCAATCACATTGTCAGTTCTAAAATCTGTCTTAAGATCATAACTTAAAATAGAAAAAAAATCCCCTTAAAATAGAGACGAACATTTAGAAGAGAAAAGAGACTGAAAGTCCATGATATTTTTGGTATTTTTATATGAGTAAGATTTGTTATTACCTCCCAGGAAAGGGGGTGATAAATTTGTTCAACATGATTTCAGAGATAGGTAGTTGGAATTCTGGAAATATTTATGTAAAACAGCTGAGTTCTAAGCAGAATGGATATAAATTGGGTTTTATGACTTGAAGCTGCTGTATGAGAACACCTTTGGTTAACTAAATATTCCTTATTCTTCCACACTGAGGAGAAACATAAAAGTCTGTAGAGAGAGAATTTGAGAAATACTTAAGTGAGGGTAGAACTGTAAGTTCCCTAGGTTTCTGCCATGATGTATCAGTCTTTTTGTTCATTCTTGATGATAACCACTCAAGAATGTGTTTGCGACAACATGGATGAACCTTGAGAACATCATGCTAAGTGAAATAAATCAGTCAGAAAAAATTACGAACCATAGGATTTCATTCATAAGTGGGATATAAAACTGAAACTCGTGAACACAAACAGGAGTGTGGTGATTGCCAGAGGGAAAGAGGTGGGGGGAGAAGGGATCTTAATATAATGTGACAAGAGAAGATTTGACATTGAGTGGTGGGCTCACGGTGCTATATTCACATCTCCTAACATAGAAACCCACATCTGGAAACTATATGTTCATGTTGACCAATGTCACCCCAATCAATTCAATAAATAATAATAAAAAAGAACAAACTTGAGGCATATTAAGCTTCTATAGTCAATCAAATAAAATAATAATTAAGGTCATCACATGATCTTTACAACTGACGAGATACTGTAAAATAGGATGGTGACCAGCTCAGTGAACATTAGGAAATGTGATCAAACTGCAATTAAAGGAGTTTGTTTTGTCCTAAACACAGACTTTTTTTTCAGAACTGTTTCCGGCTATGCATTCTTTGTAACAGGTAAGAAGTTGGACAAACTGGCACTTATGGAGTCTTGCAATTTTCATTTCTCATCATTTATGTGCTGGTTATTTGTTTGTTTTTTATTTCTCAAATTCCCTTGCTTTCCTCTGTATCACAGATTTTTGTGTCTGCTGACTTCTGGTTACATTCAGGAAATTATAGGCATTGGTGGGTGTGAGAAGGGGATAAATCAGGATATTTCTCCCCCTCTTCTTCTGCCTACCATCACACTTATGGCAGTGACTGTGCCCATATTGGTTCTAGTTTCTGATAGAAAGCCCTTGTCCTATCGTTCCTGCCTGTCAAAAGTAGATTCAATGCCCACAAAACAAGGCTACCTTCTTGCTCTGGTTGCACTACTCCCTCTTATTGTCCCTTTTGTCCTGGAGACATTTGGTGTCTTCCTGCTGTTGCTAATATTTGTTGTGCTCAGTTTGGCTAATAGACTTTTTAAAAAAATCATTTTCTTAACCAATTCTCTACGTTAAATTTCCTCTGTATGAAAGAACCAAATGGATTTCTAATTTCCTTATTACATACAGTTCTTAAAAGTGGTTACATAATTCTCTCCTGAGAGAGCAGAGGTTTTTTTTTCTAAGTCAATTTAGGTATATCCTCAAATGAAGGCACAGAATTGAGCTTTCTGATTTCTCAACATCTCTCCAAGAATTGTCATGACATGTAATCCAAATAATTCATATTCTTATTGTTTTTTGTGACATTTTGCATTCCATCACTTGTAAAACAAATACCCTCTCATTGCTCCCCTCAAAATGCTTTTTTATTTCACTTTTAAATAGGGGATTTGAAAATGTATTGTTGCTGAAGAATTGTAGTCACAACTGGGACCTTTCCATTTTTGATATGAATCTTAGCTATTTTAAAACTAATTATGTGTTTGGTATGACTAATTACTTTGGAAATATCCCTAGGCTAAGTGTAAGTGTCAGTGTTTAGGAGAAAATTTATAAAGACAGTGTATCTTCCAATTGAGTTCTGTGAAACAATATTTCACCACTCACTAAGTGAATACATTACAGATTCCTTATTGTATTGCCCTTGATTGAGATCCTTGCCATGGGCCCATCTCATAGGTAAGACTGGAAAACAATAACCAGGTTCTAATAAAGTCACTTGAATTTCTCAACTTATTGTAATGGTTTACTTAGAGACTATCTCTATAGAAAGCCTTTTTCATTGTGCAGTTCCAGGGCTTATGCCTTTGATCTCTATGTGACTCATTACCCAAATTTTAAACATTAATATAGCTCACAATATCCTCAAGAGTGTCAGAAGTCTGGCCACTGTGCTGAGCTGGACTGTGAATGTAACCTGGCTAGACCCTAGGGAGGGAGTGAATATTAAAAGCACCATGTACTAAAAAAGAAATCCATTGGGAGAGGAGCAACATTATGTTCTGCCTGGATCTGAGCTCAGTGACCCAGATGCAGCAGTGACCTAAGAACTCCCAAAACAATTCTCTAACTTCCAGAGTAAATGGCAGCTAGGACTTCAAACTCAGAAAATAATAGTTTACAAGTGTGAGAAATCTGAAATGTTGGCAAATCATATGAAGCATAGTTATGCTGAATATACTTACATATATGGTTGAAAATTTAAAATTAAAACAAATTAATGTATAGTAAGAAAAGCACCTAAGTGTGTATATCCTGTGTTCATATCAGTTTACCTGGCAGTTAATTAATCTCAGCATATTCTCCATCTTTGAGAATTCCTTCAATGTGTTATGGCATTTTCTCCAATTATACAGCTGAGTGTAGTATATGTCAGAAAGCCATAAGTTGCTTCAAAGTGAAATTCAAAGAAAATGAAAGATCCTCTTTATGCTTTTCTTCAAATAGTCAGTCTGTCTTCGGGTACTTATTATTGACTTTATTCAACATTAAAATTCCTCTCCACAAAGTAGCTGAAAATCTTCAGACTTTTATAAAAAATACACAAAACTCCTTCAAATATGATATTTCTTTTATGGCACAGAAAGAATCAATAAGCGCTCTTTAGGATTAGAAGATTCACCAAATCCTGAGGGATTTAAAGGATAGATTTTGTTCCATTCTGCCTGCCAAAAGGTCAGATTCAATTTGATGCCATGCTTTTGTTTTTGTTGTGGTGGTTATCTTAAAGCTTTCACATAGGTGTAACTCAGAAATGGAATTCCAAACAGCAAAAGGATAGGGGGGAAAGTTTCACAAAAATTCTAAAGGCTTCTAAGAAGAAAGATTTCTCGAAGAAAAAATTTTATATATATATATATATATATATATATATATATATATAGTGAAACTAGGGCAAGGGAGTTTTAGAACTTTTGGTTTTTGAATTTTAAGCACCTCAGGAAAAATATTTTGTCAACCTTGATCTTAATTTTACAGGGAGTGTATGCAGGTGGTAAAGCATCTTGTCAACTACCTGTGGGGAATGAAGCTTCTCTCAACTACACTTGAGTTTGCAGATTTCTAACTATATGCCAGGAATTCTGTATCTAAATTGAAACTAGTATCTGTTATTTTACTTATTATCAGTGATAGTTAAGTAACTAAACCTTAACGAGGAATTTACCTACATTTTAAAAAGTAAAATACAATTGTTAAAGTATTTTTTAATTTATAAAGAACAATAAGATAATTTCTTGTTATGGGGGTTTATTTAGCGTTCAATTCACCCCCTGGGAATTTTCCTTACTGTGATATGAAGGGATTTCAACAACACTACTTAGATTTGACATGGCTTAAAACTATATTTTTATAATAGTCATATGGCATGACTATCCCTAGGGAACTATTTCTCCCTCTAATTCCTTTATGAATTGCTACAGTTTAGTGATAATGAGATAATATTACCGTTCTCAGCTCATTCAGCAAAAGTCAAGATGTCCTATTGACTCAAACAATAACACAGTGGTATCTAGTAGATTGTCATTTGACAAGGTCAACCTTGCTCTACAAAAAAAGGCTTGTTCTGACCGCTTCATATAATGATAGCAAAATGTACCAGAATTAGGCTGTTTCATTGGCCTCAAGTCCAAAATGAAAGTTGCTCTCTTTCTTTCTAAGTATTTTATCTTCGTCAGCACAGTGGCTGAGAAGGTAGATCTGGAGCTATGCAGTCTGATTGTGAATCCTGGCCCTGTTGTTAGCTAAGCGAGTGACCTTGGGCAAATTAGTTATCTCCTTTCAGTCTCAATTTTTCATTGGTCAACCTGCAATGATGATACAAGCCACCTTATGGCATTATTATGAAGATTAAATTAGTTAATATGTTTAAACCAATGTTGCTACCTAATGAATAATGGCGCCACCAGCCACTTTGTCCCAAGAATCTTAGGGTCGTTATATCTTCCTCTCTTTTCTAATTATGACCACGTCCTACCAATTTTTCATTTATTTTCTTCTTAAAATCTATTTGCCTTTGAAACTTCTTTCCCCATTAACCTTAAATGTAGGCTATTGCAATTGACGTCTCTAGTCTATCTTTTACATTCCTGGCAAATATTCATGGAAGGTCCAAGTTTCAGTCTGTTTACTGGTTCCCTATTGATTGCTAAGGTGGTTGCCAAGTTATTTGAGAAAGCTTTACATCTTTATACAAAGGACTATTTCATGGGGGTTCAATATATACAAAAAGGTAAAAACTAAAATCCTCTAGTTGCAATAGGAAGTGGGGATAGGAATCTTCCCATTAACTCTACATTTTACATCCTCTTGGTCTAACACAAGCCCGTAGGCCTAGTAATCTTACTTCTTCACATTCCCATCCTCACTACTCTCTCATTGTTAAACACTGTCACTTCTCATCATCATAGACTCTATGAGTCCTTGAGTAGATATGTAGAACTCACAGTTACACTATTTAAAGCATTCTCACATTTCTACTGCTTTATAACACTTATGCTATTGTCTTTCCTCACCTGGTCTCTGCACTTAAGATCATCCATTGAGTTTACTTTTGTATGTTTCTTGAACTTTTAAAGTAGAATTATTATAGTAGTTCCCCCTTACCTGTGGTTTGCTTTCTGTGGTTTCAGTTAACTACACTCAACCATGGTCCATAAATGTTAAATAGAAAATTCCACAAATAAGCGATTTATAAGTTTTAAACTGCTTGCTGTTCTGAATGGCATGATGACATCTTGCGCCATTCTGCTGCATCCTGCCTGGGACATGAATCATCCATTTGTCTAGCATATTCACGCTGTACATGGTACCCACCCATTAGTTACTTGGTAGCCATTTAGATGATCAAGATGATCAGATGGACTGACCCAGTGCTTGTGTTTAAGTAGCCCTTATTTTACTTAATAATGGCCCCTAAGTGCAAAAATATTGATCCTGGTAATTCAGATATGCCAAAGAGAAGCTATAAAGTGCCATCTCCATGGTTTCAGGCATCCACTGGTCATCTTAGAATGTATCCTCTGAGGTAAGGGAGTACTACTGTATACAATAGATGCTTAATAATATGTGAGCAATAAATTAATTATGCTTAATGCCAAGCATGACCCTCTTTCATCCCTCCTATCCTCTCTATATCTCATGTTTCCTGGCCGCCTAATGACTTCCTATAGTAGTAACCCACCTGATCTGCCTTTTATTCTTGGAGACTGAATGTATAGGAACTACTTCCATTTAATATTATACAGCTTAATGCCTGGTGTATTAATTTCCTATTGGTGCTAACATTACTATAAGCTTAGTTATAGTTATTTAGGTTAGAAGATCAATGTAGGGCTAAACTTGAGGTGTCAGAGGGCTAATTTCTTCATGGAGGATCGAGGGGTGAGTCTGTTTTTGTAGTTTTTCTGGCTTCTAGAGGCCATCTACACTCCTTGGCCCCTTTTCTCCACTTTGAAAGCCAGCAGCCAGATCAACATAGCATCATTCTGATCTCCTTTTCTGCCTCCCTATGCTATTTTGATTACTTTGGCCCACTGAGATAATCCAGGATACTCTCCTCATCACACACTCTTTAATTTAAACAAACCTGCAAAGCCCCTTTTGTAATGCAGGTAACATATTCACAGGTTCTGGGGATTAGGACATGGGTGTCTTTGAGGGTCATTATTCTGGCTACTACCCCATGATTATTTACTAGAATTATGTTGATGATAATACTTTGCATTTGCATAATATGTATACCATTTTGAAATTCCTTCTAGTTCTTTTTAATTTGATCTAAAGAATATTTGGCATTTCTCATATAATTTTCCTTACACTGATTTTACAAATTTTAATTTATATTGCTAGTATTATACGGGTGGTTTTAAATTTCTATCTGAGTCTCTACTGTGTCATAACTCCAGACAACCTGTAACTCATAGTTTGTTTTCATCAGTTAGTCAAATTAGTGAAGGGAAAAATGATGTTCAAGGGGGTTATGTGACTTACCCAAACCAGTGTTTAAAATTGCAAAAGCAATAGAACTCAGATCTTCCAAATTACCAACCAAAATTGTTTCTAGTCAGTGTTGACAATAGAATAGTTGACCACATATCTTATCTTCTTCATAGTGTTATTACAGATATCATAAAAGGCATGCTTGTAAATACACTAAAAAAACTCTAGCAATATGGTTTGCCTACCATTATTGTGGTAATTTTAATATAAATTTTCTAGAGTTAAAATTTTTCCTAGAAAGAAATGAAGGTGTTTGACAAAGAAGGGCATATTAAAATCCTCAACACAACCATTATTTGTACATTATTTCAGAATAAATTATATTTTTGTCAGTAATAACTGTGATGAATTATTGTTATTTTGGGCATAAAATATCTGATGCAAATAATTGAGTAATCAAGAAAATGGAGGTTCCAGAAATTTTATTCTGTTCTATCTAATAACTTGGTGGATGTTGAAGAAATAAATAATTTAATGTTGTGTAATGGAGTCTTAGAGAAAATGTAGATTTGGAAAAACTGAGGATAGGATAATTGCAGTACCCTTACTGGAGCTGACAATTAAAATACAAGACACTTTGCCCCAGCCAATGTTTCTCAGTGGTTAGACCATCAACCAGAAGACTGAAGGATCCTAGGTAGGATTCTGGTAAAGGGCATGTACCTTTGCAAGCTCAATCTGGTTACAGGCTCAACCTCTAGCCCTGGTTGGGGAGTGTGCAGGAGTCAACCAACTGATGTGTCTTTCTCACATTGATGTGTATTTCTTTCTGTCTCCCCCCTTTCTTCCATTCTCTCTAAAAATCTATGGAAAGAATGTTCCGGGATGAGGATTTAAAAAAAAAAAAAAGCAGGAAACCTTTACATTAAGAACATTATTTGCATATCATCTTATGTGCACCCATCTATGAATTCTGGGCTAAAGAAGGCATAATTTGAGATGCAAAATTTATGGAGAATGACTGGATTAGAACTGCAAGACCATTGGTGTTGGTGACTTAAATGTCATTTGGTGGAACCAACTAATGACTATTTATTTTGTCTTCATTTCCATCTTAACTACAAAAAACATCATACAATGAAGAACTTTGTGCTTTTTCTGACGACAAATAAGACTAGCCTTCATTCTAGGAAGGACTCTCTCTGGAGTTCCATTTATACTTGTGTTTTTTATCAGGATGCTATTAGGACCGAGGGTACAACAAATTGGGCATAATGACCCCAGGCTCTGCTGCTTACAGCAAGGAAATACCTGTTGGGAAGGATAAAATGTCTGTTATTTAAATAAGTGAAAGAAAAGAAAAGAATAGAAAAAAAAGAATCCTCCTAATTTTGCATAATATGCCAGTAAGACACATGGTAGAATATCTCCAAGCTTTTACATTTTGCATGCTCTGCTTGATTTTTATTGATTTCTCACCTTCAAGATTAGTAACTTCTATTTAATTTTCTACCAAATACTGCCAGTTCACTCTTAGATTTTCTGAGTGCCTGGAACTCTTGAGAAATATCATATCTAATAAGTAATAGTATCTATGAAGTATATATAGTGAAAACCTAAAGTCAAGTATAATACATAAGACTTTTTTTTTCTTTCTGAAGAAAATGATCCAAGATTGACACAAAGTAGCTCTCCAAGGTTAACATTCTGGAAAGTTAAGACTCTAACAGAGAGCCCACCAAGGATTGCATGCCTAAGGATATGGCTTTAATAGAATGACCAAAGTTGAAATGGCATCATCTGAATAAGTTTAGAACAAACCAAGACATTGCAACTTTCATCCCTTCTATTTTTCACTTGTGCCTGGAGATGGTATATAAATCTGAACAGGTCTCTACTGATCATTTTCAAGAAAAACTTAACATGGAGGGACACATACCAAGCAGGATTTACAATCAGGAATGCAGCTTTTATTAACTCAATAATGTCATCATTTGTTTGAAACCAAGGTGTTCCTTTTCTGTTGCATAGATTTCATTCCGACCTTAATAAGAAAATTGCTTATATCTCTGTGTATGTGTTTTCTCCTCTGAAGCTATAATATAAAACAAAACAAAACATAAATCAAAGCTGTTTTAACAGATGAACAACACAAATTTTAACAGGATGGATTTTTTTTAAGGAGTGAATAGCTGATAAAAGATGAGTTGAACTAAGAGAACTGATGTTAGGGCTGAAGGTAGCATTAAAAATTAGATGCTCATTGACTTTTCAGCAGTCCTGGTGACTCATTTTACATAAATGGAGTTTGCGATATGTAATAAAAAGCTTTCTATCTTCACTGCAAGCAAATTAGCAGGTATTTTGTGGCAGGAATGTTAATGTTATTTTGCATTTGTTTCTGAATAGGAACACATTAACTGAGCAGGTTTGAAAAGAATTTCACTTTTATAACATCAGGTGCCAAAGGTATTAGAACAAGGTCACCTCTATAAAGTAATGAGGGAAAATTAGGTTATAAACATGCAGTGCCTAAAAATATATTCTGTCTGCTCTGCAGAGTGAATGCAATATTGGTTCGCTCCAAATTGCTAATTTTCTTTTATTCCAACTTACACTTGGACCCTAAACTAACCCAAAGAGTTAAGTAATAAAGCAAGACAGAGTGGAGGAGAAATACTGAGGGTCACCATAGGCAACTAGTCCAAATCAACAGTGTCTAAATATCTGTACATATATACAATTCTTTTTATAATTTATAAATCAGGACATTTGGAATATTTTATGGTAGAAATATTACAGCATAGAAGGGAAAATCAAAGAGAATGATAAAACATTGCTTATTTTGGAGGATGTTAAAACATGAGAGAGAGTTGATTTGTTGCTTTTAACCTTTTAATAAAGATGAAAAGAAATGTGCTATAAGATAAAAGGAAATACCATTCTTGAAAAGTGGGATGATGAGAATGTGAATTATTCTATTCCTTTTACAAATACATATAAAAAGACAGGATAGGTAATATGTATGCGGGAGGCCTGCCCGATCTGTGTAATTGGGTCTTGGTCAGGATATCATATTTTATGATGGGCCCTTAAGGCACCAATGACATGACTTTCAGTATTTGAATAATATACTTGCAGCTTCTCATGGACTAAAACAAGATAGGCTGACGCAGTTACTCTTCTTACCCTAAATATCATTGACCCACTTGCCTAACCTCCTACCTCCTGGGCCATAGTTTCTGCCTTGTTATTCGTTTATGCAACTAAATTAAAGCTTCTTGTGATCCACTTCATTCTACCCAAATATGGGGAGACTATAGGTGATTAAAAAATAACAAACCAACTCTGACCTCCATCTACAGAAATTCTTCAGAGTACTATAACAATTTAATTACTTAATTAGACAATTAAGTGTAAGCTGAAAGATGAAAGAATGTGTGTTTGGAAATGGAGTTAATAAATTTTGTTGAGTTACACATTTATTTTAGTGAAAATTCAATTGCAAATGAGAATGCAGTGTTGGTTATGACAGCCACCTCTTGAAAGCTATGGACCACTGTCAATGACTGGTATATATTGATTTCCATCCAACCTGGTACTTAGTGAGTCTGGAATTTAGTAGATAAAAAGTGTTGCCCTAATGAAGGAATAAATCATCTCAGGTAAACTTTTTATTTTACAGGTAAAAATCCTGAGATAAAATGACTTGCCAAAATGCACAAGGTAATTTCTGGCAGAGTTATAAAGAACTTGAATCTAGAGGTCTTTATATTCTTGTTGCTTTAAAACCAAAGCAAAACTAAACAAAACAAAAAACCTTTTCTGTTTTTGTCTAGTGCAGCACACTTCTCAAGGGACTACTTCAGGTCAATTAACTTCAGAATCTCTGGGGGTAAAGTGCATCATGCGATTTTTTATAGCTCTTCTTTAGTAATATAATGTAGAGTCAGGACTGAAGATTCTATTAGAAAATGCTGCAGTTCCTTTAGCCCAGGTGTACAGTGCTCTTTCACCCAAGGTAAATTTGAGAGGAAAAATATAACAGGGTCCATTTAATAATTAGCATAGAAAGTGCCCTATGTGTGTCTGCAATGATTTTGACACGTATTCAGTTAACTGCAGGACATGTATCAAGGGAAGAGCCAGTATTAAGATTATGTAGACCTCATTTTTGAAGCAATCTTTAAAATGAGAGGTCTGGCAAGATGAAATTCAGAAAAATAAATCAATGCTTGTCTAAAGGTTATAGAGTAACTTGGGAACTATTTGATCTCCAGTGATTACAAGATCAGAAGATTAAAAAATAACCCTGAGAGTGTGGTGTAGGAACCATTCCCTCTGAAGATATACGGGTGATTTATGATTGAATTAAAATTATTTTTGATTGGAAATAACTCCAAACCAGGAAGAACATTAGTAAAGCAGAAATGGCGGGAGGGACATTTTCATAAACAACATGGTATTTATTCACCTACTGAAAACTAACCATTTATCACTGAAAGAATAGGAATCATCTAACGTTAATAAAACAATTAATCAGAAGTCTAGCAACCAAACAAGTACTGACTATAATCAAGACAGTGGAAGAGATGGGATCAGACTATAAAGAAAATCAAGGTAGTCCTGGAGCTCAAAGGCTTAGGTAAAATTCAAATATGATAAATGTTGGAAAAATTCAAGAGCAAAAGAAATAATTTACAGTCTAATGTTAGAATACATGGTCACTTATATAGCACTTATATGGACAAGTGAATGTTTAGAAAGTAAGTATCTTGAGGGTTCAGAGGCAAAGAGAACAAAGGTTCTCAAATGACCATCTTCCAGATAAAATCTAAATCCCTTAACATGGACAATATGAGTCCTTATTCATCTTTCTGTTGCTTACATTTGAAGCCTTATTGTTGAACTGGGGGCCCAATGCACGAATTCATGCACCTTGAAAGGAGTTGTAAGGCTGTGGTGGGCACAGGGGCAGGTCTAGGCCCATCCTCTGTGCCCCCACCTGGGCCCTCCCACTATGGCCCCCCACCCTGTCTGCAGCCCCACTTCTGCCACTGCCACTCCCATGCCCTGCTCAAACTGCTGACATTGTGGAGCAATTGGGGCCCGCGCCAGCAGCAGGTGCGAGTGGGGCCGGCATCATCAGCGGGTGCAGGTGGCAGCTGCTGCCCTGATCACCCATCAGGAGCAGGGGGAGGTGTGGAGAAGCCCCGAGGGGTGATTGGGGCCAGTACCAGGTGCTGACAGCAGGTGTGAGTGCTGGCAACAGATGCAAGTGCTGGCAGCAGGTGTGAGCGCCCAGTGGGATAGCTGTGTGAGGGAGCAAAGAATCTTCTGTAACCATCAGAGGCTCACCCTGCCTTGGTCTGGTGCCTTTGCTCACCTGCTCTACCATCCTGCCACAGCTGATGCCTGCCATGTTTCTGCTCTGCTGCCCGCTGCCAACTCCTGCCCTGTTCTGCACATGGCCCCTGGTAGTTAGCACTTGTCATAGCAACATGTTGTTCCCCTGTTTGGATTATTTGTATATTAGGGTTTTATGTAGAGAGAGATACTTCCCATTTAATGTAGCTTTTAGTACTGGGGGTGTGAGAGAGAAAGGTCATTGAAATTGGCCTTTCTGGCCTAGTCTTCCCTATAAGAAAAAAAGATGCCTTCAGTCACCTCTCTATGTATTCTATTTATTAACATAATTTCCTCACCCCCTCTTTTTTGATTAAAAACTTCCTCTATCCATATGAGATTATGGATGCTAACTCAACTTATTTCAGTAATCATTTCACAATATAAATAAGCCAAACCATTATACTGTATACCTGAAACTTATACAGTGATGCATATCAATTATATCTCATTAAAAACTAGAAAAAAAAAAAAACACCGAAAATTTTATTTGAAAGGGGGATACATCATTGCAAACAGCTGATCAAAGATTCAGAATTTCAACTTTTAAAGTGGAAATGATAATGGTGAATATAAAGGAAAATAATGTAATGGCATATTTACATGCACTGAATACATGGCTGTTTATTTGCTTATTTATTCCTTCAGTCACTCCACAAAAGTAGGTCCAGCTCAATAAATAAGTAAAGAAGTTCCTTGAGCAACACTGTTCTAGATGATGTTAAGTAAGGACTTACTGTACCACTATGACTCAGGCATGATAATGGCTCTAAGGTAAAGACTCGATTTTTCACTGAGAAGAACAATAATATTGTGATGGGGAAGAACAGAAGCCCTGAAATAAGTAAAATATAAGTTATATTATTAATGTCACAGGAGTGGTAAAAAAAATCAGCATTTTTCAAACCTGGTCTTCTTTTAGTGGTTCTTGTTAGAGAGAATGGGAATCATCCATTTACTTTTGTATGTTAAAGGCACTAAAAGCCACCTTAATGTCCCATTGCACCCCAAACTTAATTCTTAGCCATTGGCGAGTTGTCCATAATTAATATTTACATGTTATTTTATTATTATGACTTACTCCCATCTCATGTGTTTCTGAACAAGTTAAACTGAGGTTCATCTCTCACCTGCATTTTCATAGGAGCCACCTCACTAGTCTTCTTCCTTATGCTTCAGTGAGAATGATGCTTTCAAAACACAGATCAGGTCACATTGCTGCTTAATCTTCATGAGGGCAGAGTTTATGTCACTTTAAGTTCATTATATCCCCAGCAACAAGCACAGTAGTGTTAGACTAATGAATAAATAAAATAATTGTAAAGTTGGGGGAAATATTTTGATGGAAGAGTTCTTTAATATCATAAAACTTCACCCTAAATGAGAAAGACTGTTCTGCCCATCCTGGAGTGCATTAGTCACACAAAGAGCCTTCCAGACCTTGGATAACTGACAAAAGTACCATTAATGTCTCATAATGTGTCCTAGGGGAAAAATATATATATATTTGTTTTATAAATATGTGGATTTGTAGATATGTCTGCTGTGAGGACAATATTTTCTAAATAAATATTTATTCAAGTTTTTCTACAAAGTCCATCTAAAAAGGAATAGATGAAAATTATGTCATAAAGAAGGCCATTAACATGGCAAACTCCTAGTGAAATAAGGAAGAAGCTTTTCGGTGTATATTGTAGTAGTCATTTATATATTTTATATATTACCTCTTTCCCTCCCAAATACTAGTAGCACCCAGACTTCCTACAGTGAACTACCCTTCTGCTTCTTTCAATCCTTGCTGATTTGATGCTTGTTGACCCCTTTCCAATTTCTAGAATTAGACAGCGCATTCTCTTAGCCAGAGTAATTGTTCAGGAAGGGGCACCTGACACAGCCAGAGCTAATGAGTTGTAATCAGACATCGACTGGAAATGTAGAATTTGAATTCAGAGGATCTGAAGCTGAAATCATTGCATCCATTTTGGCAACATGAAGGAATTCCTGTCAAAATGGAGCCAATACAGAGAACTCAGAGCTAAGTGTCTGAGAGAGGGTAGGTCCTGGTGACATTATATGAGGATCAAGGCAAGTTCTGTATGTGAGCTAATAAAGTCCTTTTTAAATAAACATCTTTGGGTTGGCTTTCCGCTACTGGTAAACAAGAGAGCCCAGCCTGATACTTAGAGTATCACATAACTTCCACATTCCCTGGGTGGCTGGGATGTAACAGTTCATTCCAGGCAACTGCCTTCAGCCTTGAAATGTGATAGAGTGTCTTCTTGGCTGGGACAGGGTTTCTCAGTGAGTCAGAGAGGCTGAAGAAGTGCGTGTAGGCTGTCACCACAGAACTGACACTAGCCTCTGAGTTACAGGCTACGCGGTGGCACTTATCTAATTTCACTGATAATAGGCTGCACCTGTGACTGAGAAATGTCTCCTGGTCAAAGAGAGTTTCGTAGTGAGCGCCTGCCCAGGATTTTTTTTTAAGTGACAGAAATCTAAACTGACAAAGCATAATTATGTTTAGCAGAAACCATCGACTTTGTGACCTTTGTTAACTAAACAGTCAAATTCGGGCCTCCATACACGCTCGACAACTGTATAAGAAACAGACAGGACTTTAAATTTTATGATTATTTTAGGGAAGAATCCAACCCCCTTTTTATTCTCTAATTCATCCTTTTTATTATTTCACTTATTAAGTATTTTTTTTTTTTTTTTTTTTGCTTCTATACAGACAGAGGGGGCCGTTCCTACCATCTTCCTCAGCTGGGGGCAGTCCCTACCATGACTTGAGGAGGAAGAAGGTTACAAATGTTCTGACAGCTTCTGAGCTAATCCTAGCCAGCTGCCTTTGACACTCAAAAGGGTGAAAAGATCAAGACAGAAGTTATGTAACCATAATCACCTACAAGTGGTTCTTTATGTGTGAAATGGTCTCTAAAGAGGCCCCATTGATCAAAGGAATTTAGCAGATGGGTGGACAGGGAGAAAACCTCAGGCTGGTTGGTGTAAAAGCCGAAGCAGAAGCTTGGCTGTTTGGTAACTGCTCCGCGGAACTGCAGTGCTTCCTTCGAGGAGAGGTGCCTGCCAGTACCTCCTGCAGCCTGCTGTGTGCATGCGCTGTGGACACCATGTGTGAGGTCATGTCAGGTCCCTACACTAAGTTTTGGGCATAAGTGAAATAATAGACATGATTGCTATCCTCTTGGGCCTTATTCTTGAACTATAAATGATAATTAAAAATAACCTGAGCACAGCCAAGTGAGAAATACAAGAAAAATGTGACATAAAAATCAGTAAAGTCACAAGTGCACATTTCAGTTGGGGAAGTTTTTATGAAAGAGTTTAAATTTAAAATGTTACTTAAAGAAAAGGCAGGGATTAACTACCTTGAGAAGAAAGAAAGGGATTTCTGTTGAATCCATGTGTAAACAAAGCCTGGGGGAAAACAACTAAACCATTTGTCAAATGGGAAAGATAAAGAAGAGAATTTGTGAAGTAATACCTCTTTACCAAATCTATAAAGTATCTTTTAGGAAAGAATCACATACATATTTTTTCTGCTATAATTTACCTCATAACAATAATTTTTTGTAAATAAATTATCTAAGAGAAAATGTAGGTTTTAATTCACACTTGGATATTTTTTAGAAATTAAAAAAAATAGAGAGTTAACATTACTTTCGATGATCTGTAAAAGTTGCCAGGCCCAGAGGAATTTCAATTATTCTATGAAATTACTCTATAATTGAACTAACATCTTCACTCTCAGTAAACAGGTCTAATGTCCAAAGCAGTGTGTGAGCTATTGCTGAGTGCCTTAATGGCTCCTATGTTTGCCTACATGCGCTCATCCTAGTCCCCAACTAATTACTTTGTAAAGCACTTTGGGATAATTTGGTTATGGAAAGTGTGGTATAGAGCAAACATGTTTCTTTTCACAAACATTGGCTCATGTTGGGAGCCGAAGAACTATAAGTACTTTTTATTTTGCCTTACCACTAGATACGTTACATTAGTCATAAATGCATTTTCAGGTCCTTTTTTTAGAATGATGTGTTTTCAGGTGCAGGGCACAAAGACCTTTCTAAGGAAGATGGACAGTTTGGGAGTACAAAGCATACCAAACAAACAACAACAACAACAACATTTTACCTTATATAATTAGTGGACATATTCCTGCTGACATGCCATAACAAAATATTCATTTTGTAGTAAAGTGTTTTATTAAGGAATGTGAACTGTGTTTAAAATGTATATTTTTATTGATTTTTAGAGAAAGAGGAAGAGAGAGGGATAGAGAGATAGACACATCAATGAGAGAGGAATGTCATCAATTGGCTGCCTCCTGCACACCCCCTTACTGGGAACCAAGCCGGCAACTCTAACTGGGAATCTAATCAGAGACCTATTTGTTCCTGGGTCCATGCTGAACCACTGATCCACACTATCTGGGTAAATGTGAAATATTTAATAAATATTTAATAAATATTTAATAAATATTATTCTCATGAAATAATTGTCTTTTAAATATTATTACACTTATATGCAGCAGACTTTTAAGGAAAGGAAACATCTTCCATCTCAAAATAAATATCAGCAAAGTATATTTTCTGAAAATTATTTAAAAATTAATAACTACTGAACTCTGCTTCACCCTGTGATCCCTTCAAGAATCAGTGGGCTTATTCGAGATTTGTGCCCACCTCTCACTGACAATCCTCTTTTCCAGGTGCTGGAGGTGGGTTTACAGTGTGTGCCTGGATTGTCTGTTGTGCACCTGCACAAGGAAATACTTGTCTCCTGGCAACTGTATGGCATCCGTGGAACCCATCCCGGTCTCAGGTTAGTTGGGGTGCGCTCCAGGATTTTCTATATGACTATTACCTCCTGGGAACTCGATGAAGGTCCTCTCACTGCACTTTAATTACTAATATTCAGTATTATGAATTCTACTCCAATTTACTGTGGAGAAATGATGATTCAGACTTGCAAAAGGTATGTGGAATGTTTCTTTGTCCATTTCTTAAGTAATCCTAGAGTTTGGGGAAGCATGAAACTCACTTATTAGATATTTTTAAATGCATCACAATTTATTGATAAAGGCTTATTAATATTATCTTCCTTTAAACAAACCCAGGCTTTGTGTACTAAAGAAACAAGAGTAGAATGTAAATTGTGCTCTTTAAATGGAATGGCCATTAATTACACTGTGATCAAAATGCACATGCATATACATGTCTTCCTCATCTGGATGACAGACTTGAGAATCTCCAAGCTCTGTGAGTCCATTTGGAGATGGAATTAACATTTTTGTTCCTTCGATAAACCACTAACTGCTTTAAATGAAGTTCAATGATCCTTAGTGAGTTATAGTGGATTGTTCCATGGTGTAATGGTAAGATTAGTGAAATCTCATAGCAATGTAGTAAATGTATCCAAAGGAATCTGGAAATAGATGCATCTCTACAAAAAAAGTGATTTCTTTATTCTTCCCAATGCATCTCATTATGTTCTTTTCCTTTTGAAATGTCCCTACTATTATTAAGCGGATATGAGGGTATTACCTAAATTTAAAATGGACCACTCCGTGTGAATTGTTTCAGGATATGTGCTTATGTTATTCTGGAGAATAATTATACAAAATCAGTGAGTGTCTTCTGTGCTTGATGTTAAAAATCCCTTAAGATTACAATTTTTAAATGCAATTTTAGCTTATGAGGTTTTACATTTGTGGAGATAAGGGAATTCTCCATGATGTTTCTCCTGCAGCGATCTGTATTTGGGTACATTACAAATATATCATAACTAGTATTGAGGGTCATTTACTGAGTTCAAATTGCATACAAACCAACAGTAGATACCAGCCACTGAGCTGTGTGCATGGTTTGGGAATAAGGTATCATCATGAACCAGTAAAGTTATACTTCACCCTGAATTGTAGTCAAGGGGGCTTACTTATAATGGCTGTGGTTGTCTCTGAATATCTTTATTTGTAAACATAAAATTTCAAAAAATATTTTTTATTACTATATATTGCTACAAATGTGGCTAGGGATAAAGAACAAAACATACTGTAAGTTAGAGAGGAGAATCAAAGTCAATGAATAAAAAGAAGAAGTCCAGGATTTTCTCCTCCATTCATTATCCAATAGCCCAGGGACTAAACTGCAGTGCTGAAAGGCAAGTTGGGATTTTAACTCAGTATGTTAGTATGGCAAATGTCCAGACCATGATCACAAAACAGCTGTTTTCCTCCATAACTGGGTGAATTATAGAACATAGTGGAGCCAAGAAACCTCTTAGCATTTGTGTAAAAGCTTCTCCTGCCAGCCAGGGAACAGGCATCAACAAGCGTTGGCTTTAGAAGAGTTGGCATCTTCTTAACTATTTGTCCATGACACAAGTCTTTCCTATGAGAATTTTTGTTAAATGATTCATTAAGGATTTAAGATGGTGATGAGAAAGAGAGCATCATAAGTAAAAAGAGGAACAGCATTTTCACAAAATGCCTTTATAAAATAGCACTTGTTTTGGAGTTCTTAGTTATGTGATCTAAATGCAGCTATGAAAGATAACATCATTAGTGCCTGAAATATTTTATATGCATTAGTATACTCAAATTTGAAAACTAGGAGACCATTAGCAGACATCATAATCAAAGTCAGAAAATCTGGTGTCTATATGATGTTCTATTTCTTCTCTGAGAAAGAAACTCAATGACCTTCCACAAAATATTATGAAGATGAGAGGTCATGCTGATCACACACTAGAAACTTTAAAAAAATGCCATAGTCAAATTAAATAAGAGTTTTGGTTACTAATTGCAGGAAATTTCAAAGAATTGTAAAAATGGGGACACAAGTGTGAAGAAAATATTCCTTCTATAGCAAAATCTGTGAAAGAAAGCTAATAATATGAACTCAATATGGGAGTAATTAAGGGTGAGCATTGTGCCTTTCCTTTTGAAAGAGTCTAGATAGAGAGCTACTGAAGCAGGAAAAGTGGGTTATATTTTATATCCCCCATAAGAATAACTAGTGTGACTTGAATTGACTTTCCTAAGTATATGTATTTCCTTCTCCTAATCCTTTTCAATCTGTGACATTGACATAAAATCCCAAGGCAAATACTTTAATAAAGATAAAATTGATCAACTTTTTTTTCTCAACAAACTTTTTCTCCTAAACTGGTAGTTCTCTGGGTCATCTATGAAACTTTTCAAACATGTACACATTGGTTCCTACCCTCTAGACATTCTAGATTAGAAAATGTGGGGTAGGGTGAGATTTCTTTTAAAAATAAAAAGACTTTTAGAACTACAGCATTAAATGATCCCCAAATTGTAACAATACTTCCTATTTCCTTTAAGAACTCAAGCTCCTCAAGAGTAAGGAGCAATTCAGTGTTTCAAACGTTTGACCTCTGTAAGAGCATGTTGCAACGCCATTGAAGCCAAGCCACAGCGGCAAAAACCACTGCAGGTGGACTCTGCTCATTTCATCCTGCACTGACTTTTGAGTCCAAATGCACTTCAAAACCAGTCTTGACTGCACCATGACTCCGTTGCATTCTTGCTCTGTTCATGGGACAACCTGTTGACTTCAGTCTCTCTTTCAGTGAATAATTTGTCTTTTGTGGCTGGTCACTCTGTTTTTCTATTGGAATTGTTGTACGTTTTATCTTGCCTAAATAGATAAATCCTTGGAATAGTGTCTAGGAAGCAGACTCCTTTGTTTAATGTTCTTATGTGCTTATTAAAGTCAAGGCCATGATTTTTCTCCTATCATGCATTACAGCACCTAGAACAAGTATAAATGTAGTGATTTAAATAGTTTTCTTCAAAATTTCATGTCACATATTCATCTCGGATCTCAGAATATGTGACCTTATTTGTAAATAAGGTCTTTAAAGATGTAATTAATAAAGGATCTCACTATGAAATTATACTGGATTTAGGGCAAGCTCTAAATCTGATGACTGATGTTCCTATAAGAAGAGTAGAGGACTCACATTGAAAGATGAAGTGAAGACAGTAACAGAGATTGAGGTGATATTTTTATAATCTTGCAATATTTTACTTTTCAAACAGTAAGTTGTGACCCACTAGCATATATTTTAATGGGTTTTGCATAGTATTTTAAAATACAATAGAATAGCCCAGCCAGTGTGGTTTAGTTGTTGAGCATCACCCTATGAACCAGGGGATCATGGTTTGACCCCCAGTTAGGGCATATGTCCAGGTTGCAGGGTTGCAGGCTCGATCCTCAGTGGGAGGTGAGCAGGAGGCAGCCAATCAATTATTCTCTCTCATCATTGATGTTTCTATCTCTCTCTCCCTTTCCCTTCCTCTCTGAAATCAATAAAAAATATATTTAAAAACAATATAATAGAATAAAAATTATATAATTCAATATAATAGGAAATATCAGTGTCACACAATTTTGAGATAAATGTGTGAAATTTTTATGTTAGGTATACATGTGCTTGTGTGTGTGTGTGTGTGTGTGTGTGTGTGTGTACAGTGTTGCAATGTAAAATTTATGTCTTACTTTGGGCTACAATAAAACAAAAATATTTGAAAGCCACTGGTCCAGAGATACATTATTCATGTTTACTGGAACCAGAAAGGTATCTTGAATATTGGAATATATAAAGTATATTACTTTTTCTGTCATAACATTGCAAATTTATTCTGTTTTTACAAATAACAGGAATAGATATTGGAAAGAAGGCAGTAAAACTTTTTTATTTGAGGATGAAATAATCTTGTACATAGGAAAAAGGAATCTTTAAAAAACTACCAGGCATCCTGAGCTTACAAGGTTACAGGATACAAAGTCAGTATACAGAGGTAGATTTATGTCCTTTACAAACAGTTGAGATTTGAATTTTTAAAAAAATAGCCCTGGCCGATGGAGCTCAATTGGTTAGACCATCATCCTGTACACCAAAAGTGGTAGTTTCAGTTCCAAGGTCAGGGCACATACCTCGGTTGAGTGTTTGATCCTCAACTGGGGCATGTGTGGGAGACAATTGATCAATGTTTCTCTCTGATATTGATAATTCTTTCTCTCTCCCTTCTTCTCTCTAAAAATCAATTAAAAAATAGTATCCAAAAGCATAAAATACTTAAGGATAAATCTAGCAAAATACGTAAAGACCTATTCATGGAAAACTAAAAACACTGCTAAGAAAAATTTAAAAGACCTAAATAAGTGAAGTGATAAATCATATTCATGAGTTGAAAGAATATATGTTATGATGTCATTTTTACCCCAAATTGATCTATAAATCAATGCAACCCCACTCAAAATTCCATCAAACTTTTTGATAGATATTGACAAGCTGAGAATCTAAAATGGATTTAGAAATACAACAAATTTACAGCTAAGAATCCAACAAATTTGGTATTGAATGTGGTATTGAACTGGGAGCTTTTATTTTAAATGAGTGTTGATTTTTATCAAATGCTTTTCTTATATACATATATATTAAAATTTGTATGTATTTATTATAATTTTTATAGGGAATTACACTGATTTGGGGGATGTTAAATCAACCTTGTATTAATGAGGTTTACCCCCCATGGATTTAATGTACCATCCTTTTGATAAAATGCTAGACTAAATTTGTTAAATTTTTCATGAGGATTTTAACACCTAAGTTCATGAGGTATATTGTGTTGTAGTTTTTCTTTCTTTATTTCTGTTATCTGGGTTGTTATCAGAGTAAGGCAGTAATCATAAAATGAATGGAAAAGTTTTGTCTTTTCTATTTTATGTTTCTATGTAAGATTGATGTTAATTCTTTCATAAGTGATAGAACCATGTTGATATGGAATCTTCTTTATGGGAAGATTTTCATTATAAATTCAAGTTTCTTTAATAAGTTTAGGTGATTATATATGCATTGAACTATTTCTGGAATGACTATTCCATTCAGTTTGTCCATCTCTACACCAATCATATGGTATTATTATAGCTTTCTAAGATCTTAATACATAGCACTCTATAGCAATCTTCTTCAGAAATGCCATACAAATATACTTGGATATTTGTATTTTCTATGAATTTTAAAGTTTTTTATTGTTTTGCAAAAATAACTAGTAAATTTTTATTATTCATTTAATCTATCCATTTTTTGCATAGGTTTTTATTTTAACATTACTAATTCATGAACATAGCACATATCTCCATTTGGCCTGGTATTATTGAATTTTTCTCAATAACATGTTCTGTTTTTCATTTTTGAAGTCAATTATATCATGTGTTAAATTTACTTGTAGGTATTTAATATTTTTAGAATATTATTTAAATTTTTTTCTGTTTGTTTTTTGCTGCTATTTAGTAATTTTAAATGGTTATTGCATAATGAACTTGTATTTTGCTATCTTGCAAATTTTACTTTTTTCTATTTTACTCATAGATTTTTTAAGCAGTTTTATTTGTTTCTTTATAATTCTCTTTTTTTTACTTTGCTTTATTGAGTTGGTTAATACTCCCAGAACTACTTTGAACATACATGATGAGAGCAGGCATTTTTTTTTCTCATTTCCAATCTCAGAGGAGTGCTGTCAGAATTTTCCTGACATGTGAGTTCAGTCCTGACCCTCAGAGCATTTTAGTTAGATTTTTATCCTCCCACCCCCATAAAGCTTCATCATTTGGACAATGTTTTGAAGTGAAAACAGACATGTGTTTGAGTTTTCTTTTTTTTTTTTTCTTTTTTTTTTTTTCTTTACGTAAAGAAACTATGGAGCTTTTATTTAGGTGAACATTTCTGAAGTTGTCAGTTGTATCACTTCATCCTCTGTGAATACCAAAATGACTACAGCATTCCCTGTCCCGACAATGGCCTCCGACAGGACTATCTTTGGATTCTTAGCTGCAAACTGCACTGAGGATTGGAACACACTGTGATATGCAAAGAAGCTGCACAGGCTCGGGATTAATCCAGCAACCTTTCCAGGGCTCTTCTCTCTTGCCTGTTTAGGCTCCCTTCCTTGAATAGTTGTTCCTTCAGGTCTCAATGATTGGAGAATATTTTATTCTGCCTTTCAAAAGTTTCGATAGGGTACTTTTGAATAGAGCTTGCAGGGCTGAAAGTTGCTCTGGATGAGTCTATGAGTGAGTGGTGAGTAGATGTGAAAGCCTAGGACATTATTGGACACTACTGCAGACTTTATAAACACTGTCCCGCATACCCTCCCCTGCTTCCAACAGAATTAGTAAAGCTGTGAATGTTGTTCCATGAACAGGGCGATGGGCTGGATTGACTAGAAGTAAGTATTGAGGACAAACTAGATCAGCATAATAGTGACTAGAAGAAAGGAGTGGAAAGTGGCCTGAGGATCGGAGGAGTAAGAAATCAAGATGGAGAGATAAATGAACATAGGAGATAATGCGGTGTTAGCTATTGCATTTCGGCACATTGGCCAGATTAGGGAACTTTGTGATACTCATTTTAAAAAGTGTTAACATGAAGAGAGTGTAAAACTGAGGACTCAACATTTTACTTTAACATCTTGTTTGGTTCCATTGACTCTATCTGGCACAAAGGACTCTCTCTGGCATTGAGTTGATGGAAAACATAAAGTTTATCTCTGCTCTACATCATTATAACCTGAAAATATTTCCAAAGTACATGTACAGGCTGGCTTTACACTGTCACAGAAAGCTTCTACTAACATGGCAGTCACATGACTGTTATCACAGGTCCTGTGGAACTGTGTCTTTGTACAGGGTCTCTGGTTCTCAACAAAGAATTTGCAGCAGTGTACTCTGAAGACCATCAAGCTAGCATCCTCTAAATATGTCACACAGGAGGTAGAGGCTGCTTTGTGATGAAACACGTCAATGGCTGACTGATTAGAGGTAATCTGTGCACTCAAACTTGAGGTGCCATGAGTGAGAGGGAACTTATTGCCAAGCCCTACAGATAATTGCTCCCATCAGAGAACAGAAAAATTCTTCTGAACCACCTACTCTTATTTCTTACAGGAAAGTCAACTTCGTCATAATCTTACTAGAGGCCCAGTGCATTAAATTCATGCACTGTGGGGAGTGTCCCTTGCCCAGACTGCACCCTCTCCAATCTGGGATCCCTTACCACCCCCCGGAGGATGTCCAACTGCTGGTTTAGGCCCAATCCCAGGGAACGGGCCTAAATTGGCAGTCAGACATCCCTCTCATAATCGGGGACTGCTGGCTCCTAACTGCTCACCTGCCTACTTGCCTGACTATTCCTAATACCTCCTGCCTACCAGCCTGATCAGCCCCTAACTGCTCCTCTGCCAGCCTAATTAACACCTAACTGCTCTCCTGCCAGCCCAATCGCCTCCAACTTCTCTCTCCTGCTAGCCTGATCCTGCCCCCCAACTGCCCTTCTCTGCTGGCCAATTTGGCTCTGATTGGTCAGTTTCTATGCCAGTCACTGTCAAAATCTCTGCCTCCTAGGCAGCCATTGACTCCTCACACTTCACCCAAATTTGTTTTTGATGGTCAGTTTCTATGCCAGCCAGTGTTTCTGGGCCTATCAATTGGGACCTGATCAAAAAGGTGGGGCTGATCAGCAGCGCAGGTGGAGGCCTGGAGAGAAATGGAAGTGTGGCTACTGGAGAGAAAGAGAGACGCAAGTGCTGATCAACAGCCACAGAGGCTATGTATGGATCAGACCCTGCTTCTCTCTTCAGGACTCTTTCCAGGCCTGATTCGCAGCCCCCTCAGCGGTCAGTGCTGGGTCACCGAGCCTACAGCAGCAACCCAGCGCTGACTACAGGGCTAACTTCTGTTTGGTCAAGCTTCCAATGTGACGGACCCAGGGTGTTTCTATATTAAGGTGGGACCACCTTAGTGTAAATTTCATTGACTGAATCATTGTTATGTAGCACATGACTATAAAAAAGGCCAGAGTTTATATGAATGAATTAGAGACTAAAAACACAATAGAAAGGATTAATGGAACTAAGAGCTGATTTTTGAAAAAGAAAATAGACAAAACTTAATCTAGACCAGTTGAGAAAAAACAGAACAGACTCAAATAAATACAACCAGAAATAAAAGAGGAGACATTAAAAATGATACCTTAGGTTGAAGGGGAATATAAGACATTTGGAAGGCTAGCAATCTGAATCTGTGCCGGCAACGAGTATTCTGGTGCACACTCTTGCTAGTAGATAATTTACTCCATTCCTGTCTGTAATGCTTGTCCTACCTTGCAGAACCTGTTTCCCGGAATATTCCCATTTTTTAGAGGCCATAAACCATGAACTCTATATTCAGCCCCTGGAGAGGGTTGTCAGTGCTGGTATTAGCCAGGCCAGACCTTTGGGTGTAATCTCACTTTTCCATCCCAATCCATAGGGGACTGCAAAGCCTGAAAAATGTCTGGAAACCTGATCCATGTTTGGGGGGCAAAGAAACTAAAGGGAATAAAAGGAAGCTTCCTCCATGTTCACCACTCAGGCTTTGGAGGTTGATTCCCCCGAGTCACCACACTAGAGCACTTGCAATTTTGCATTAAAGGTTCCTCTTCTGAATCTTCTAAGTGCCCCACTGGTTATTCTCCTGCACCACCTAGCAACTTATCTACAACAAGGTATACAAAGGGTCATAAGAAACTAGTACGAACAATTAAATGCCAACAATTTGGACAGCCTATAAAAAATTGATATGCCTGGCCAGTGTGGCTCAATGATTAAGGGTAGACTTATAAACAGGAGGTCACAATTTGATTCCTAGTCAAGACACATGTCAGGGTTCTTTGCTTGATACCCTGTAGGAGGCATGTAGGAGGCTGCTGATTAATTATTCTCACTCATCATTGATGTCTCTATCTCTCTCTCCCTCTTTCTTTCTCTCTGAAATCAATAAAAATATATTTTAAAAAAGAAATGGATAAATCTTAGAAACATATAACCTACCAAGATTGAATCACAAAGAAATAGACTATCTCAACAGATCAGTTACTAATAAAGAGATGGAAACAGTAATAAAAAATATCTCAACAATGAAAAGTCCTATACCAGATTAGTTCACTGGTAAATTCTACCATACACTTTCAGAAGAACTAATACCAATTCTTCTCAAACCTTCCCCCTCCAAAAAAAAATTGAAGAGAACAGAGGCCAGCATTACCCTGATACCAAAACAAGAAAATTGTAGATCAATATCTGGTGGTCATCAACATGAATATCCTCAATGAAATGTCAGCAAACCAAATTCAAAAATATGTTTAAAGGATAATACAGCATGATGAAGTGAGATTTATTCCAAGGATGCAAAGATGGTTCAAATCTGCAAGTTGATCTGTGTGATATACTACATTAACAAAATTAAAGATAAAATTTATATGATCATTTTAATAGATACGGAAAAATATTTGAAAAAATTCAATATCCATTCATGATAAAACTCTCAACAAATTGGGTATAGAGATAATGAACCTCAACAAAATAAAGTCTTTATGTGACAAGACCACAGTTAATATACCCAATGGTGAAAAGCTAAAAGCATTTCTTTTAAGATCAGGAATAAGACAAGGATTTCCATTATTGTCACTTTTATTCAACAGCCAATGGATTTAGGCAAGAAAAATAAATAAGAGGCATACTTAGATAGTAAGAAGTATAATCATCTCTATTTGCATCTGGAATCCTATCTAATAAAGAGGGAATATGCTAATTGACCCTCACACCATTGCAAAGATGGTGGTGCCCACAGCCAATAAGGAGGGAATACGCTAATTGTCTGTCACATCCTCAAAGATGGCAGTGCCCACAGCCACAAGATGGTGGCATCCAGTTCCCTTAGCTTTGCTGAGGTGACAGGCAGCCACGCACATGCCTCTGGAATCCCCCAGTTCCCTCAGCCCTTAGCCGCCCAGGGTGGGCCCAAGGTGCAGGCAAGCCACAGCTGGCAGCTGCTCAGCTGATGCCCAAGGCTCAGACAAGCCTCAGATGGCAGCTGCCTAGCTGCCCAGGGCTTCCTGAGGCTCAGGTAACCAGTGCCGGCCAAGGCTTGCGCTGCTGACAGTGGAAGCAGCATAGGTGTGATGGGGGGTGTCACCTTCCCCTAATCACCAGGTTGCCTCCTGCCCCTGAGGGCTCCCAGACTGTGAGAGGGGCCAGGCTGGGCTGAGGGAAACCCCTCCAGTGCATGAATTGTCATGTACCAGGCCTCTAGTAATATTATAATAGAAAACCATCAAAACTCCACCAAAAAACTGTTAAATCTAATAAATGAATGCAATAAAGATATGGGATGCAAAATTTTTATTCAAAAATCTGTTACATTCCTATGTACTCACAACAAAGTATCAGATTGAGAAATTAAAAAAACAACCCCATTTACAATATTAGCAAAAATAAAATGTTTACCCAAGGTAGTGAAAGATCTGTATGCTGAAAGAGATTGATGAAAGTAATTGAAGAAATGCATATAAATGGAAAGATTTTATGTGCTAATTAATATTGTTAAAATGTTCATATTACCCAACAATCTACAGATTCTATGCTTTTTTAAATCAAAAGTTCTGTGGCATTTTTCAAGGAATTGTAAAAATAAAAAATTCTAAAATTTCTGTAAACCACAAAAGACCTCAAATAAACAAAGCAATCTTTGAGAAAGAAGAACAAAACTGAAGAAAAAATTGAAGAGGAGGAAGGCCACAATCTGCATTCAAATTATATTACAAAACTATCGTTATCAAAACAGAATGGTATTGGCATTAAAACAAATAGATCAATGGAACAGAATAGAGAGTCAAAATAAACCCACCCATTTATATGTCAAATTAATTTAGGAGAGTGGAGTCAAGAACTAAAGAGACAAGTCATCTGTTTTATATATACCCAAACACAATAGTGAAACAAACACTAATGGTAAGAAAGAATAATCATTATACAATGGGACAACTCTTGACTCTGACCTTTAGGCTTTTGGTTTGAACCTCTGAGTCTTCCTCTCTTTTTAATGGAAATAGCCTATGTGTTGTAGCTGAGTAGTTTTCTCAGCTTGCTGTCTGCTCTTAGAAATTGAGGGATTAAAGACTTCATTTTGTAGTATCTGTTCAATTCAGACCAATTTGGTGTTTTCCCCTCATACAATTATCTTCAAAATTCCGTGGTTTTCCTATGAATGTTATTGAGATTCAACTCATAGACAAAAAAATTGTACCCACATGTCTCATTGAGATAAGCCTTTCCTTTAAGTTGACATCTTTAAGATTTTTATGAGCAAACCCATTTTTAAATTTGTATATAACTTTATTTGGAGTTTAATTTTTATTAATGCATTATTGGTTTTTTCTTCCATACA
This sequence comes from Murina feae, assembly GCA_004026665.1. Lineage (NCBI taxonomy): Eukaryota > Metazoa > Chordata > Mammalia > Chiroptera > Vespertilionidae > Murina > Murina feae. The sequence goes on along the minus strand of PVJC01007689.1, from coordinate 15,503 downwards.
GAGTATGTGAAAGGAAGCATTTTAGCCAAGTTTCAAGTTCTAAAATAAAGGAATTGCAGTTTAGCCAAGTTTCAAGTTCTAAAATAAGGGAATTTGTATACTATCAAATTATATATTTGTATAGATTGCAGAAAACTATTTCCCAAAAAGCATATTTTAAATTACAAAATGATGATCCTTTAAAATATTTTTATTATAGATATTGTCGAGTAATTCATAATTCATAAGGTTAGAGGGAATAGTATAACAAATCCACATGTACTCTACCCATCACCCAGCATCAACAATTAATAATGCTTAGGCATGATAAACAATTGAAAGTGTCTTAAAGCTGTGAGGTAAATGAACTCTAGTCAAACTGAGCTGATATATTCTTATTTTTTTAAAAAAATGTCTACATAGTACAAAAGTGTGTGAAAATAAACATAATACTGATACAGAATTTTTGGACTGGAACCTGGATTCTTTGTCCATCGAAATTGGAGAATGAATCCACAGACAGAAAGTGGCATAGCAAAGGTGGAGATTTATTGAAGGACAAGTACAGACTCCCATGTGGGGAGGGGGAAAGGGTCCCGCTGAGTTCCTTTTCCCTAAGGCTTATACAGGCTGCAGATCCTGGTGCCTTGATATCCCCTCTGATTGGTCACTATTCCCTTTGACTGGTTACTACAGTAACTCCTGGGCTGCAAGGTTGAACCTCACATGGGACACGTGAGGTTCTCCCCTCACCCCCCTCATTGTTTTCCTATTCCCTTTGGGCTTTCTTCTCCTTCTGGATGAAGGGCTTCCTTCTCTTTATTTTATAAATATTCACCTTTTGCTGTCCCCAGCTTCCTTGTTCTATGGAAATGTACCTGTTGCAGCTTTTCAGCTCCCCTATTCTATGGAAATATACCTTCTGCTGCTCTGCAGTCCTGCATTTCCTCCATGGTCCCCTTAATTTCTAAAATTTCCCAAACCTGTCCTATTTTACCCCTAAAATTTGTTTCAATGCCCAGTATTTCCAACCATTTGTCAATCCCTGTAGTAAGCCTTTTTTTTAAAAAAAAAATCAGGGTTTATAAAGTCACAAAGTGTCATAATTTAATGAATAACAAATAAAAATTTGAGTCAAATTTTTGCTGGGAATAGTTCGACAGATAGTTATTTAGAAAATCTATCATTTCAGAGTAAAGCCCTTTAGCTGCCTTCTGTTTTAGATCATCATAATTTGCTTGTTTCTTGATATATACCAATTACAAATTATACAAATTTATGTAATTATTTTTATGGCCACAAAGGAAAATAAATGCATGTATATGTAGCAAAATAAATGACTACAACTGTGTTATAAAATGGTTGTTTCTAATGATGCTTTGGGTGAGAGTTTATAAATGAGAAAAAGAAAGCTCATTATTTCCTGATTAGGTTTGATATTACAAAAACATTCAACCTGTAAGGAATTTTTGTGAGTTTATTTGAGCCAAATTGTGGACAATTGAGGGGAAGCAATATTTCAATGAATTGGCATAGTGCTTCAGGGAATGACAGTTTCTCATCTATTTTTATATGTTGCAATTAAAGGAAGAGATGTAGGTGGGTTACATGAAATCCATTGGTAATGACTAGAGAGGCCTGAGAAAGCAAAGCTGGGAAACCCTGGGACTGGATAAAACGTAAAATGATAGACACATACTTAGGTGGGTGCAGGATCAATTAACATGATAACAATGAAGGAATTTGTAACATCTTTTCTGGAGCCCAGGCATATTAGATTGTGCCCTAAAGGGTCCGGAAAAAGGGAAGTTACAAGTTACTCAGACATTTCAAGGATATGTTATTATGGATGCAACAAGCCAGATAGGCTTTGTTAAGGTAAAAGTTGATCTTGTCAGTGAAGATACTGACCTAGGATGTATCTACCCACCATGACTGCTTTTAGTTAAAGTTTAATTTCAGACCATCCTTTGTGATTTCTTTAGGTCTCTGAGTTTGCAAGATCACCATGCAGGCCTTCCCTGAGCTTGTCAGGTTAGCATGTGGCCCCTTTCAGCCATAGGTTCAAGGACACCATTTTCTCCCTAACCCTGATCCTCTACTTTATAAAGTGGGAAATCTATAAGGCATGCATGCTTTTAATATATTAAAAGAACTTTTAATATGGCCAAATTGATCTCTGAGACCTTACCTTATGTCTTTCTGTGATTATAACCAAGAATCTTACCTTCTCTCTTTGGATGGAATTTTGCTTGGAAACTGCTCCTTAATTTGGGGATCTTGGAGAGGCTGAAAATGAGGAGTAGTTTTGTTTTCAAGCTCAAGGAGTTTTGGTTTATTTTTATAAATGCTATTAAATTTATTGAGGTGTGGATGAATAGGGGTCAAGTGCTAACCTGACTAACTCGGAAGGCCTGCATAGCTGCCTTGTAAACTCAGAGACCTAAAATAACCACAAAAGTTGATCTGAAATGAAAACTTTTTAAATTAAAAAGCAGTATATGGTAGTGAAATAGGAATTTTAAGGGGTGAAATAGGCAGTTTTAGAAAATTTTTAGAATTGGGGGTCCAGTAAGAAAAAACACAGGACTATAGAGTTGCAAAAGGGTACATTTCCATAAGTAAAGGTAACAGGGAGCCAGCAGCAGTTACATTCCCATAAGATAAGGGAGCTGGGAGTAGCAAAAGGTCTATATTCACAAAATAAAGAAGAAGGAAGAAAGCCCAGAGGGAACAGGAGAACCGTGAGGGAGGAGGGCCTCACATATCTCATGTGATGTTCAACCTTTGAACTGAGGAGTTACTATAGTAACCAATTCAAAAGAGAACATTGACCAATCAGAAGGGATATCAGGACAGAGACTGGCAGCCTTTATAAACTGTGGAAACAGGAACTTGGTGGGACTCTTTCCCCCTCTTCTGTGGGAGTCTGTGCTGTGAGATTCTTTCCCTTTCCCTGTGTGGGAGTCTGTACTTGTTCTTCAATAAATGTCTACCTTTACTGTCTTCCATCCGTGAATTCATTCTTCGACTCCAATGGCCAAAGAATCCGGGGAACCATCTGCCCAGGGGAACACCAAGTGTTCCAGTACAAAAACCCTGTATCAGTGGGTAGTCATGTCCTGGGCCAGTATCTTCCTTGACAAAGGTCAATCTTTACCTTAACTGAGCCTATTGTCTTTTTGCATATATGATAACACATCATTGGAATTGTTATGCCCAGATTTCGTGATCCCCAAAGATCATCAGGGAGCCCGAGTCCAATGTAAAAGCAAAGAGCCTTTATTTGAGCTAGCTTGAGCTCAGTCCCACACATAGTCACTGACGCAGCGGCAGGGCGGAGAGAGCAGAGAGTGAGCGAGTTCCAACAGAACAAAGGTTTTATAGGGGGTCTAGGAGCAGTTGGTGAGGTAATGCTTGTGGCCCCTGCTGATTGGTCAGGTAGGGGCTGGAGTCTGATTGGCTAGTGGCTGGATTCTGTGTGGTTAGCTCCCTTCTGCATTCCTGCAGCCCAACTCAGAGGTGAGTTAGGCAGGGCTGGGCAACTGGAAACTTTGGGGAGTCAGTCTGATTTGAATCTATCAGAATGTTAAAGTAATTTTCCTTATTTTTCGGACCTCTAAAAATGTTAGGGGCAAAAATAGAATATTGGAGACTAGCTATAGTTATGGCCAATATTAACAATGCTCTATTAGCCATGATCACCTTGTTCTGGTTAAAGAAAGGACATTCTAACTTGGCTGGAAGTTGTATGCCCCCAGGACCCGGGAGTCAACCTTGCACCTGAGCGCCAACCTTGGAATGCAGGTCATTCTCATTCAAGAATTGCCAATTACCAGGGAAAGGTTAACAATCTTGTTGCCTAAATAATGGAGTCCCACCCCAGCCTGAATTGCCTACTTCTCCATTCCTGTAATCCCTACTTCCCCATTTAATCTTTGTCCAACCTATGCAGCAGCTGGTTTATGGGGGACTGCCAAGCAGATTGTTGTGGATCACCTTCTGCTCTCCAATTCTGCCAGAAGAATTGGAATAAACACTGCTATCTGATTCAATCCTGTTTCTGCTTAGCACATTTTTTGTGGGAAATGAGTAAAATCGGATCCACCAAGGAGACTGTCAATGGACATGAGGAAACATACATTGAAGCCTCTAGTTGGAACCAGCAAAAATAAAAATGTTTTATGTCATTGTTGTGTGTGTGCCGCTCATAAACTATGCAGTGAAATGTGATACATATGCAAGTTTTGTAATGTACCCCTGCACAAAGGAAAGTGTTTCGAACGCTACCACACAGTGATGGGAAAATGCCCGCTTACAAAGTGTTAATTGACTCAAGTAGTGACATGAAGCACTTTCCCATTGATTGTCCAGTTACAAAAGCACAGACACTGCTCTATGGAGACTACAAATTTCCTCATTGTTATTGAGTTAATTGTTCACTGTTAATGATTCCTGCACCCACCTAAGTAAAAGAACTATGTGTCTATCATTTTACTTTTTAACCATTCCCAGAGGTTTCCACGCTTTGCTTTCTCCCACTTCCTTAATCTAGCACCAGTGGATTTCACATAATCCATTTACATCTTCTTTTTCTATTGTAATGTATAAAACAAGGTGAAAAACTGCCATTCTCCAGAGCATTACCTTAATTTGTTGAGATTCTGCTTTGGGACAATTGTCTACAGTTTGACCCAAATAAACTCACAAAATTTTTTTACAGGTTTGAATGTTTCTTATGTTAGCAAAGGTAACATCCTATCTAATAAAAGGGTAATATGCAAATTGACCATCACTCCAACCCACAAGATGGCTTCCCCCATGTGGTCAAAGATGGCCTGCAGGGGAAGGCAGTTGTGGGTGATCAGGCCAGCAGGGGAGCACAGTTGAGGGGGACTAAGGCCTGTAGGGGAGTGCAGTTGAGGGGAAACAGCCTGCAGGAGAGGGAACTTTGGGTGGACCAAGTCCTGTAGGGGAGGGCAGTTAGGAGAAATTGGGCCAGCAGGGGAGCAGTTAAGTGTCAATCAGGCTGGCAGGGGAGTGGTTAGGGGCAATCAGGAAGGCAGGCAGGTGAGCGGTTGGGACTAGCAGTCTTGGATTGTGAGAGGGATCCCAGATTGGAGAGGGTGAAGGTTGTGCTGAAGGACACACACACACACACACACACACACACACACACGTGCATGAATTTTGTGCACTGGGCCTCTAGTTGGTTAATAAAAATATATAGGTTTCAAGTGTACAGTTCTACAATCTGTGTATTGCATTGTGTGTTCACCAGGCAAAGTCAAGTCTCCTTTTGTCATCATATATTTGATCCCCTTTACCCTTTTCTACGCCCCCACCCCTTTTCCTGTGGAACCCACCATACTGTTAACTGTGTCTATGAGGTTTTGTTTATATTTTTTGTTTATTCATTGCTTTCAGTTTTATTTCTGACATATTAGTGAAATCATGGTTCTTGACCTTTTCTGACTTATTTAGCTTAATATGACAGTCTCAAGATCCATCCATGTTATCACAAATGGCAGTATTTCATATTTTCTTATTTTCTTTCTATTCACCTTTTTCTTCTCACCTTTGCTATAGTCTGGTAAGATTTTCTCCATTATTTAAAAAACCCCATTTCTTCCAATTCCCAATAATCCTCACTTTCCTCTGAGCCCCCACTGACAAGCTCCTTGAAGGCCATTGGGTTTCTACTAGTGCTGTGGCAGAATGCATGGGAGAATGATTAGCCAGCACTCTAAGGGAGGAAAGCTTAAACTTTATTTCACAGATCTACTCATCCAGGGCAATTCCAAATCCAAAGCCTGAACTGAACTTGTGGGGAGGCTCTTTCCTAAATATCTCCTCCTGTGGGCAGCCTCTGAGGGTCCCTGCAGCTCCACCCAAGTCAGTCAGAGTGGGGAAGCAAGACTACAGTTTTAACCAGATTCTGAGCTAGGTTGCAAGCCCCTACCCCCATTTTCCTTTTCACTAGCACGCTCTTTATAGTCATTCTAACCCACCACAAACTTCTGAAGCCACACGTTCCAAATTTTGTTTTAATGACATTCTACTTCTAAGTAGCAGAATCTGTCCCAGTTTTCAATTTCTGCATAACAAGCAACCCCATAATTAATGTCTCCAAGCAATGACAGAACTTGTGTTACTCATGAATCTACATTTGGTCAGGGCTCAACAGGGCTGGACTGAGGTAGCTTATCTCTGTCTCACTCAGTGGGAGCTGGGCAGTTTGAAGGCTGGAGTCAGAACAAGGCTTGTTCATTTGCATATCTGGTGCTTCATGATGGCTTTGACTAGTACTTCAGCTAGAACTAAACATCTACATGTGTCCTAGGCTGTTTCACAATATACTGAGTGTGTTTCAGTGATAAGCATCTTAAAATGGAGAGAGGGAATCAGGTATAAGTTCTATTACCAATTATGACTGTGTCTTGAAAAATCACACAACACTCTGTCATATTCTGTATATTGAAAGATGTAAGGCAGCCACAAAGTAAATGAAAAGGGTAAGTAAATCCCACCTATTGATGAGAAAATGGCATATTTCTGAAAAAGTATATGGGTCTGGAAATATTGCTATAGCAATAGTGTATTTTGGGAAAATACAATTTGTCTCATTCACATTATTTAAGTGTGCTCATTACTTATCATAGCTCTCTTACCTGCAATGATGACTACATATTTATTATTTAATTTTGCTTTCTTGATTCTTTCTTTTTAGTTTATCACATATATGTGCTCTCTAAAAACATATTATTTACTCATTCAAGGTTTTAAATTTTGTATGTTGAATTATAATTGATGTATTCTAACACTTGCTTTAGTAATTCAATATTTTTCTTTCGGGAGTATTCCAAGTTGATGGTGTAGTTGTAATTTATCCATTTTTTATAGTTCTAGGGTGCTCATTTATACCAGTAACACAATTTAACTTGTATTATTAATAAAAACTTAGGCAATTTCCATTTTTTTGCTGTTATTAATAATGCCCTTATGCATATTCTCATACATATCTCCTAGGTACATATGAAAGCATTTTTCTAGGTTGTAAATCTATGAGTGAAACTGTTGGATCATACATACATGCTCAAATTTTCTAGCTAATCACAACTATTTTCTTTAGGAATAGCACCAATTTATGTAACTACAAATAGCATAAGAGCTATTCTCTGGATTCATACCTGTCAACAAATGCTATTGTTGTACTCTTAATTTTTGCTAATCTGGTATCTTATATTTATATTATCTTGTTTTGTAATTGATAGATAGGACTTTTAAGTATACATTTTGTATATTAATGTTTGTCATTGTTTGATAAATATCTTCTGTCATTGAGCTGTCTTTTTGTTTTCTTTACTATGTTCTTGAATATGTAATTATATAATTCTAATTCCAAGTTAGTTTAATTAATCACAATTTTTTTATAGTTTGTGCTTATGGTGTCTTTAAAAATATTTCCCTATCTCAAACTCTTAAAAATATTGTCTCATTGTATTTTCTCAAGGTTTTAAAATTGCACTACACTTACCAATTTATAAGTTGGGAATTGATTTTTTTTAAAATATGATGATAGGAAAGTATGGTGGTTAGTTTTATGTGTCAAAAGTGATTGAGTTAAAGGATTCCAAGATAGCTGGTAAAACTTTATTTCTGGATGTATCTGTAAGGGTGGTTTTAGAAGCATTTGGTTCAGTAGACTGAATAAAGAGATACCCTCATCAATGGTCAGAGCATCATTCAATCTTTTGAGGGACCAGATGGAACCAACAGGTGAAGGAAGGGCAATTTGTTCTCTCTTCCTGAGGTGGGGCATCCATCTTTTCCAGCAACTGGATATTGAAACTCCTGCTCTAGGGCCTTAGAACTCAGACTGAGTTATACCACCAGCTCTCCTTGTTATCCAGCTTATAGATGGCAACCATGTGAGACAATTCCTATAATACATTTTTTAACACACACACACACACACACACACACACACACGCTCTGGGCTCTGTTTCTCTGGAGAATCCTAATACAGAAAGCATCTATATTCATTTTTCCTCCCAAGTGCTCCTGAAAAGAATCGTAGAATAGTTTTGAGTGCGATACCTATATATATAAAAGCCTAATATGCCAATTGTCCCCATGGGAGTTCAACCAGGAGATCAATCACTCACTGACATGCTCTGACCACCAGGGGTTGGTGAGGAATGAAGGAAGGCCCTGGCCAGCAGCCAGCAGGTGGTGAAGGGAGGCCCCAGTAGACAGCCAGAAAGAAGGCCCCATTTGACAGCTAAAGGCCCTAATAGGCCCTGATTGCTGGCCAAACCTAGGGACCCTACCCATACACAAATGTTATGCACCGGGCCCCTGGTTTTTATATACATCCATTAGATTAAACATGTTGACTTTATTATTCTCATCACTTATTAATTTACAGATCATTTGGATAATTAATCTATTAATTGCTAAAATAGGTAAAAAAATCTCTCTTTTAAAGATCAGTTCCTCATTTTATGCATTTAGTTTGATTATTTTCACTTTATATATTTTGAAATTAGGTTATTAGATATAACATTAAATTTATTATACTTTTCAAGTGAATTTAACCTTTCATCTGAGTTGTATATACTGTGGAAAGTGCTTCTCTCTCTAGATATAATGTCTTTTTTAAAATTCTAATACATGACTATAAATATCACCTCTTTGCAGATGACTCTCTCATCTGTATTCTAAATTCTGACCTCCCCCTAGAGATATGTTGCTGCAAAATTCTAACTTGCTAGATGTTTTCACCAGTTCATCCCATTAGAATTTCAAATACAGTCTTCCTTGCAATTAAATAATCTTGTATCTTCTTAAACCTGTTCCTCTATATTTTTAGTTTATTTTATTAGTGCCATTTTGTGCAAGATGCTCATGCTTGCAATGTGACTTTTTCACTTTTCCTTATCTTATATTTGTGTATAACAACTTAGTTGTTATATACTGTTGCTTCTACCTTTACAGTATAATTGTGATCAATCCATACATACCACAACAACAGTTGCAGGTTCTCAATATTCTCTCTTTGATCATTGCAAATCAACCTGATTTTTCCACTTCCAGCATCAACTCCATCCTATGTTTTTCATATATTAGCTTACAGGTCAAACTTTCTGGACAAATATTCATAACATACAATGTCTGATTTTAAATAGTTTAATAACAGTAATTTCAAATATGTCTTTGGAACCTGATGGTCTTCTTCTACTGGATATCTTCTATCTGTTTCCTATTCTACTCAGATCCACTCTCATTTTTATCTTGTTTTATTCTGAAGCAAGAGGCTGAAGTGTTATGAACTACACTCATATCCTTTTTGCTCTTGCACTTCTTGTAGATTGTTTATTCACCCTGTCTTGTTTTGGGATGACTATGCTCTATAGCCAGAAGTCATAGCTCCCTTTAATGTGCTTTTCTCCCAGTGTCCATAGCAGTTTCTTTCCTATACTCCTTCAGACATAGAGATAGAACTACCCTCCACCACAACCCCAAAACTATCACTGGGGCATTGCACAGTCTCTAGGTTTTCCTACGTAATATCTTTATAGCTAATTCCTCCATTAAGCTTTCGTATATTATACTAACTTTATTGTACCATCTTTTTCCTGATTGCATGCTTGTCAAGTCCTGGTCTGGGCACTTGCTACTAGATAAAATTTGAGGAATTTGATTAATATTGTTGAGTTTCATTTTGGTCATCTGAAATGTAGGTTAAATAATATCTAGAAAAGTTGAGGTATAGACAAAACTCAATGAATAATATATTAATATTTGTGAAATAAAATTGAAACTCCTTAGCTTGGAATTAGACACATCACAAAAAGAGGAAAGGCAAAAAAATATTTTATGTTTCCATATAACAGGCAGACAATTCTGGGACACACTCTACACAGATATCCAAAGTTTTCCCAGTGGAATGGAGTCTCAGTTATCCATTATAGAAACCAGTTCATTAAAGGATCCTTTGGCCTTTTCTCTTAGCTTGTGTCACTATTATAATTCTACTCCTCCATACTAGATTAGTTCCCCAAACAAATACTCATTACCCAAACTCTAACTTTGGGCTCTTTCCTCAAGAGAATTTCAAGTATCACAGAATTTACTGGGATTAATAGTTTGGTATTAGATCAAAAGATTTTTTGGCTATAAGATCAAGCTCTAGTCACCCGCACGTATTATCTAAGAATTACTAAAGCTAATATTTTAAACTCTTCTACAAAAAACATTTCTTTTTCCTTAAACTTTATCATCAATGTTTTATCAACATTTCTCACCAACTTTGGGGACGAGGAGAAAATAAAAGCTGTATATGTCTATATGTAGTCCTATTGACTTTGTGGTAAAGGTAAAATAATAAATATACAAAACTTGGTGAGAAACTACACTAATAAAATAACTTGGTATTAGATGTTACTATTTAATTCTATTTATTATATACTAGGGGCCTGGTGCACGAAATTCGTGCACGGGGGTGGGGGTTGGTGGGGGATGGTCCTTCAGCCCGACCTGCACCCTCTCCAATACGGAATTCTTGGGGACTCTCACAATCCAGGACCTCTGGTTCTTAACCGCTAACCTGCCTGCCTGCCCTAACCACTCTGCCTGCCTGCCTGATCCTCCTTACTGCCCTCCCCTACCAGCCTGGTCACCCCTATTAGCTTTCTTTTTTAAATTTATCTCCTTCACACACAATTGTGTTTGACTTCCTTATTGGCTTCTTTCTCTCACACAATTTTTCTCTTTATGTAACACTTTTCCTACTGACTCATCATTTATAAACTTTTCTTTCCTCCTTATTTCCTACTTCTGTTCCATCATCCTTCTTCCCATTTTTCTACTACCCTCCTTCCCTTCCCACATTCCCTCTTTCCTTTATCTTTACCCCTGTCCACCCTCCCCTTTTCCTTCCTTCCCACCTTAATTTTTTTCTTCACTTCCTCTCTCTGACCTGCTTTGCTCCCTCCCCCATTCCTTCCTCCTTCTCATTCTCCTTTCAAGCTCTACCAGCTCCCCCTTTATAACTTTTCTTCCCTCCCTCTTTTTCTCTCATCCTACCTTTGCCATACATTTTTTTCTACTTACTTCTGCTGTTTTAATACCTATCTATCTACCTGCCTAATTATCCACTATCATTTATCTTTTTTTCTTTTCTGACTTCTACTTTTAAAATCTGTCCCCAGTACACAACTATATTTGGTTTTCATTATAGGCCCTACAGTTCCCTCATACATCCTCCTTTTTTAACTCTGCTGTCCACTGACTCTTTTATAAAATTCTTCCCTCCATCCTGTTCCACCTCTCCCCCACCTGGTTACTTCCCCCAAACTCTCCCTGGCTGCTGCTCCGCCTGCTCCCTGCCCATCTCTCCATCTCCTGGCTCCCCTGGGGGTTCATCCCAGCTCTGAAGGGAGATGGGGCCTCTCACAGGAGACCCCTGCCGCTGTGTAAGAGAAAATGGAGCCAGCGAGAGAGTGGGCCCAGGAGGCGTGTGTGAGAAAAAGGGAGCAGCCCTCCTTCCCTCACTAAAGCTTCCCTCATTAAATCCTCCAGCTGCCCAGCCAGCCCACCACTGCTGCAGCTCCGATGGGCCTGGGTGGGTTGTGGAAAACACATGCACAGAGGCTTAGCAGCCTCCCTGCTGTGTGCCCCTGGACCCACCCAGGCCCATTGCAGCCCCCGGGCGGCCGGTTGGTCCCACCCCTGCATTGGCTGCAATGGGCCTGGATGGGTTTGAAGGAGACTTAGCAGCCTCTGTGCGTGTGCCCCGGACACACCCAGTCTGATCACAGTCCCTGGGCCTGCCGGCTGGTCCTGCTTCCCCTGCAATGGGCCTGAGTGGGTCGCTCTGAGTGTGTTCCCGGGGACCCACTCAGGCCCATTGCAGCCCCCAGGGCGGCCGGCTGGTCTCACCCCCGCATTGGCTGCGATGGGCCTGGGTGGGTTCAAAGGAGGCTTAGCAGCCTCCTTGCATGTGTGCCCTGGATCTACCCAGGCCCATGGCAGCCCCTGGGCTGGCAGGCTGCTCCATTCCTCGGCTGCCGCCTCTATTTGCGGCAGAGGCCTCCAGTCTGCCCGGCTAGGCTGCAGTCTGTGGCTTCTTTCTGGCTCCCGCCTCCGCCATCTTGACTGGACTATTTTGCATACAGTCACTCTGATTGGCTGGTGGGCGTGGCTTACCCCATCCCAAAGAAACAGTTAATTTTACTATTTTGCTTTTATTAGTTTAGATAGTTGTTTCATTTGAAAATACGTAGTTTTATATTATTTAATTTATTATGTGGTACATATTTTCTATTATTTTATCAACTTATACATTTATATATATGCTAGGGGCCCAGTGCACAAAAATTTGTGCACTCTGGAGGTCCCTCAGCCCAGCCTGTGCCCTCTCACAGTCTGGAACCCCTCTGGGGATGTCCACTGCTGGCTTGCCTGGTCAGCCTGGGTGAGGGGCTGATGGCTGTTTGCAGGCTGGCCAAGCCCCCCAGTGTGGACCTTTACCCCATTGGTGTGTGGCTAGCCTGGGTGTGGGCCTGAGGGCCATTTTCAGGCTTTCAGGCTGCCCACAATCCCTTCAGGTTTTGGGTCCCTACTGGGCTACCTGGCCAGCCTGGGTGAAGGGCTGATGGCTGTTTGCAGGCTGGCCAAGCCCCCCAGTGTGCACCTTTACCCCACTGGGGTGTGGCCAGCCTGGGTGTGGGCCTGAGGGCTGTTTTCAGGCTTTCAGGCTGCCCACAGCTTCCATTGACCCAATGTCCCAGCAAGGCTGGCTGGAAGCAGGTTTGTGGGGTTTATTTATCTTCCATAATTGATACACTGTTCCTTTAAGCCAAGGCCTTGGCAGATAACGAAGCCTCCTGTCTGCTTCAGCTCCGTGGCTTCTATAATTGAAAGAATGTTGCCTAGGCAGGCAGTTTCCTCCATTGCTGGTACAAGGGAAGCCTGCTGTTTGCTTCAGATCAGAGGCTTCTATAATTGTAACAATGTTGCAAATATGTTGCCTGGAGCACAGAGAAGCCAAGCTGGCTGGCAGACAGTTTACTTCTGGTGCAATGGAAACCTCTCTTTACTCCAGCTCTGTGACTGCTGGCCTCCATCTTGGCTGGGTTAATTTGCATACAGCCACTCTAATTGGCTGGTGGGCATGGCTTAGGCATCCCGTAGAGATGATCAATTTCAATATTACTCTTTTATTAGATTATATATATACTAGAGACCCAGTGAACATAAATTTGTGCACTCATGGGGGGAGGTCCCTCAACCCAGCCTATGCCCTCTCAGAGTCTGGGACCCCTTGGGGGTTGTCCATTTGCCAGCAAGGAGCAGGCCTAAGCTGCAGTTGGGCATTCTTAGCACTGCTGAGGGGGTGGGAGAGGCTCTTGCCACCACCTCTGTACTGGCAGCCATCAGCCTGGGTTGTGGCTGAGCAGAGCTTCCCCTGTCAGAGTGCACTGACCACCAGGGGGCTCCTGCATTGAGCATCTGCCCCCTGGTGGTCAGTGTGTATCATAGTGACCAGTCATTCCCAGTTGTTCTGCTCTTAGGGCCAATTTGTATATTATGCTTTTATTATATAGGACTAGGGGCCCGGTACATGAAATTCGTGTATGAGGGGCAGTTCCTCAGCCCGACCTGTACCCTCTCCAATATGGAGTTCTTGAGGACTCTCACAATCCAGGACCTCTGGTTCTTAACCGCTAACCTGCCTGCCTGCCCTAACCACTCTGCCTGCCTGCCTGCCTCATCCCCTAACTACCCTCCCCTGCCAGCCTGGTCACCCCTATTAGCTTTCTTTTTTAATCTTATCCCCTTCATGCACAATTGTATTTGACTTCCTTATTGACTTCTTTATCTCACACAATTTTTCTTCTTTATGTAACACTTTTCCTACTGAGTCATCATTTATAAACTTTTCTTTCCTCCATATTTCCTACTTCTGTTCCATCATCCTTCTTCCCATTTTTCTACTACCCTCCTTCCCTTCCCACATTCCTTCTTTCCTTTATCTTTACCCCTGCCCACCCTCCCCTTTCCTTCCTTCCCATCTTAATTATTTTCTTCACTTCCTCCCTCTGACCTGCTTTGCTCCCTCCCCCATTCCTTCCTTCTTTCCATTCTCCTTTCAAGCTCTAGCAGCTCCCCCTTTATAACTTTTCTTCCCTCCCTCTTTTTCTCTCATCCTACCTTTGCCATACATTCTTTTCTACTTACTTCCGCTGTTTTAATACCTATCTATCTACCTGCCTAATTATCCACTATCATTTATCTTTTTTTCTTTTCTGACTTCTACTTTTAAAATCTGTCCCCAGTACACAACTATACTTGGTCTTCATTATAGGCCTTAAATTTCACTCATGCATCCTCCTTTTTTAACTCTGCTGTCCACTGACTCTTTTATAAAGTTCTTCCCTCCATCCTGCTACACCCCTCCCCCACCTGGTTACTTCCCCCCAAACTTTCCCTGGCTGATGCTCCCTCCATCTGTCCCCACCCATCTCTCCCTCTCCTGGCTCCTGGGGGTTCACCCCAGCTCTGAAGGGAGACAGGGCCCTCTCACAGGAGATGCCTGCCTGGAACTGATTGGAGGCCCTCACTGGGACCTGGATGGCCGGCTCCGAGCCCTGGAGCTGTGGCGTGGGAATAGACCGACCTTGGGCTAAGCCTCTGCGTGTGCTTGCCCCAGCGATCGGTCTATTCCCAGGCCGTGGCCGCAGGGACTGGGGTTTGCCTGGCTGGCTCCTGGCCCTGCAAGCGGCCGCCGCCACTCGGAAGTGACTGGAGGGGCAAGCACACATGGAGGCTTTGCCCCCGCTATTGGTCTATTCCCACGGGCCACAGTGGCGGGGACTTGCCTGGCTGGCTCCCGGCCTTGCAAGTCACTGCCCCTATGATTTGTCTATTTCCAGGCCGCAACCTTGGGGCCTGCTCGCTCCTCCCGCCCTTCTGCCCTGCTGGACCCGGTGTGGTGGCCTACGCCATCTTGGGTGGGCTAATTTGCATACAGTCACTCTGATTGCCTGGTGGGTGTGGCTTATGCATCCTGAAGAGAAGGTTCATTTTAATATTATGTTTTTATTAGAATATATATATATATACATATATATATATATATCTAAACTAATAAAAGCGAAATATTAAAATTAACCGTTTCTCCGAGACAGGGTAAGCCACGCCCACCAGCCAATCAGAGTGGCTGTATGCAAATTAGCCCAGCCAACATGGCGGCCGCCACTCACGGACCTGAGTAAACAGCACTTTCCATTGCGGCAGCAGCGAAAGTGAAGCTACACCCCTCAGCTCAGCTCCGATTAAACTGCCTCTAGCGAAACACAGCTTTTTGAAACATTGTAACAATCATAGAATCCTCCGGAGCTGAAGGAAAGAGCAGCTCCGGCCTAACCAGTAAAAGTAACAATTGTTTCATTATAGACGCTGCGAGGTGAAGCAGCGGAGGCTTCGTTAGTAGTTAGAAGGCCGCCTTAAAGGAA